>QLSS01000355.1:32125-55797 GCA_024372645.1 Trichomalopsis sarcophagae | reverse complement strand
ATATATATATATATATATATATATATATATATATATATATATATATATATGGTGTCAGACGTTTATTTAACGGAAACACAAACGCGGTGGTTGGTATTATAATTTTATATTATAAAAATAATGATTTTCTCCCTCAATGCCTCCACCTCAATTCCTCTCCCTAAGTGTCTCTCCCTTCAATTCTTCATGTATGATAGTCAATGTATGTTAAGCTAATACCCCAAATATAGATATCTAATAACTTAAGTATAACAAGTCATATATCGAACCTATCCTCGCATCAGAGAAGATTAACAGTCAAAATGTTGAGTCCTCAAATCCTAAATGCACAAAATCAATTTTGTATGTGCAAAAGATCTTAAATAAGCAATGTTTGTATGTTGAACAGTACCCTGTTTTTCTATCGCTGGATAAGGATCTAATTCAATAAATTTTTCTTTTCATAATTAAGTACTGGATGAAAAATTATATTCGGTAATGTTCATTTATAATCAGCGTCTGTCAGCAGCTACGCAATTTCTTTTTAATTTAGAAAATCTTAGTTATATCGAAAGCTCTTGAGTATTACTATGCTTGAGCTTATATGTACATGATATATCAGATGACTAAATCATAGATGTCGCAAACGTTTATTTGACGTTAATACAAACGTGGGGGTTAACGAGCGAAGCGAGTAAGGGGGTACCCCCTTAGTTTATCTTAATGAGAATTCGGTTAATCGCTCTCTGGTAAATAGCGAGAGAAGCACCACAGATGAAATAACAAGGATATAAATGCATTCAAAACACCCTTTGGGAGGTTAGAAACATTAATGTCCATGTATATAGGGACCGCGATTCGTCCCGTTGTCGTATCGTGCATACTTCGTACACTTTTACTAGCCAACGCGGCACTGTTGCGCCACTTAACCATTTTATGATAGTTATCACGGTCACCTCAAAAAATCGCCAAAAACGGTTTTTTGGCTTTAACTCGAATACTAAGAATACTACAAAAAAAGTTAAATAACAAAGTTGTAGAACGACATTCAGCTATCACTAGAGCTTTCGCCACGCATGATTTTGAGCTGGTATTATTATTAATGTTTTAGAGGTTTAGTTTATATAGTCAAAGCATTAACCTACGCGAACCAAAATAATTTCTAACCGATATACAAACGTTTTATATTCCTTTTAATAATAAAATGGATAAAACATTGTTGATTAACAATCGATTATCCTCATCTGACGAATCTGGAAATGAGAAAGAAGTGTATAGAAAATTTTATGAAGAAGCAAACATCATTATCCAAACCGAAATGTTGCAAAAAAATCAGGAGAAAAAATTACTTACTAGTCTCTGAGACATGCAAAAATTAGAAAATTAAAAATCAAAATTCTCTTTCAAGCTAAGAGAATAATTTAATAGTGTATTTTACAGAATTGAAAGAAAAGTTAAAGCCACCCACTCTTTAGAGCATATGGTCTATGCTGAGAAAGACTTTAAATACTAAAAAAAATCTTGACATCAGTAGGTTTTTAAATTTGAAATCTTTAGTGAAAAATAATAACAAAGGTTATAAACCTAAGCAATCGCTGACTTTGACGTGGAATAAAATTGATCAGTTTATCAATAACGCTCCAGATCAAGTTTATTTAGCTACAAAGGTAATTTGAATTATTTACATTATATATATATATATATATGTGTGTGTGTGTGTGTGTGTGTGTGTGTGTGTGTGTGTGAGTAACCTGAAAACGTACTTTCCACTGGACAACAAGAAAAATAGTATACACTAGGCGAAGTTTGAAGGCCTGTCACCGCTCAATTTGACGAAAGTTTACCATAAAACAAAATTAAACGAGCATGGTAAGTTACGTAGTAAGTATCTTGAGAGTAATTCCTAATGATCATTATATAACTTAACTTTAGTTTAAGTAAGCCCTTAATTAAACAATAATACATTATGTAACAAGGCCCATTTCATGCGCGTGTTGGGAAAAACAACTTTTTTGCTTCATTATGATTTAATATAATAATCTTGGCTTTGGTACATCGATATTAGTTCTTTTTCATTTGTAATTTCGTTGCTAGATTAATTATTTGCCAACATATTTAGTAAATTGTAGTTTCCGTTATCAAGTTATTCATATAATTTATATTTTTAAAACTGGACTTTTTTCATTTATCTCCATTTTTAATCCATAGTTACATTTATTGACGATTAATTTTGTCAAATAAAAAAATCGTTGTAATAAATATGTATAAAATGCTATGTGATTGACATCCATGATAATTTTTCAAAATACACCAAACTCGCCTAACCGTTTACTTTTATAAAAGTTACTTATTTATAGAGATTTCATAGTCATTGTCGCCATGATTTTTCTTTCGTTTTGATGTAAGCAGGCTTGTTGGAGTGGCCTGAAAAGGCCGAGCGGAGGAAGGAGCGTGTGGTCCGTTGCGCTGCGCAGCTGCTGGTATCTGCAGAGATCGCTCTCTGGAGAGCAGAGTGGAGAAGGGCCTGATCTCATGCAGAAAGAGCATGCAGGCGGAGAGGCCTGCTGAGGTTCCTTATCCTTGGCTTCTTTGTTGCCTAGAGAGCAGACACTGCTGGGTCGACTCTTGGATCAAGTCTGGACGAAGGAGGGCCGCCCAACCCGGTGTAGGCTACACCACCCAGTTTATAAATGGGGAAAAAGAGGGGGGAGACTCCGAGGAGTCTTTTGTTTTTGAGTTATTACAGGGCCAATCCTAAATAGGAATCGGTCCACTCAAAAATGACTAAGAGGCGCGGAGCACGTTAGTCGGAGGTCCTAAGATCGACCGCCGCCGTAGCCATGGGTTCCGGTGGAGTCTTCTCCTTGACCAATGGCGCCTTCCCTAATAGGAGTGGCAGCGGCGCTTTAAGGATCTCGCTATGGATGATCCTTGGCATGCGGCGCTGTCCCGGAAGTCTGGGAGAGGTTGGTCTCCGCTTCGTCGGAAACGACTTCCCTGCTGGCGGCTTCCTCTTCTACGACGAGATGCAAGCGGTCTTGCGTGGTCCCGGTTGCGCAGCCCGCTTTGCCGCTATTCTCCTGATTATCTGCAGCTGCGTCGTCGGAGTCGCGGCTGCTGGAGTTGGAGCTGTCTGGATGTGCCGAAAGATGCCCCTGAGGTCTGGATCGGCCGATGGCCGCACTGGCAAATTCATTCCGCTATGGGGAGTACCGCAGCCGCCTAGCCGCTGCGCGCGGTACTAGTGGTGCGCCGGGTGCGTTGTGGCGCTGCAGCGCTGTCATGAGGTTTGCGGGTATCCAGGGGCTTGTGCGAGAGAGCTTACAGGTGGGTTATAACAGTTTTTGGGCACTCGCCCCGTATTAAGAGTTTCGAAGATGTCTTATACCCAGGACCAACGCCTATTTGATTTGACCAAAAATGTGTTTTTTTTCTCTTTCTGAGCTATTTTTTACAAAAAGGTTTTTTATAAAAGTATTCTATCTATTTTGTAGAAAATTTAATTCTAAACAAATTAAATATATTTAAAAAGCCTAAATACCCAATTGAAAAAAGTCTTTCTAGTAGCGAAGCCTCATTCTCCAAAAAGTGACTTTTCGTCCGTGCGCAGGACCTGATGTTCATAAAAAGTGACCTTATATTACAAAACATACTTGTTCAAAACAACTTTTTTAAGTCAAATTCATTATGTATATTAAATATACTATATTCTACATGATCACCGTGTATATGCATTTAGACATATTTTTAAAGACCAACAAATGTAGAAACTGACATTTCTTCACTATATCCATACTAAATTCTTGAAAAACTAAATTTTTCAGACTTGCCTCTATGAAATACTTGTACAATGACTATATATATTTAATATACTATATTTTAAGCCATCACTGAGCCTATGTATATGTATATATACGTATATTTGATATTTTATCCCTCTGCGTAAATTTAAATCTTAAGGAAATATGAATTGTTTTCACTCTAACTATAATAAACACTTGCACTGTTACTGTATATTATCATACTCATCACCACACACGCACACACGCACGCACACGCACACACACGCACACACACAAACATATATGCATACTTTTACTAATTTTTATACGAAGTGACCTTATATTACACTTCAAACGTTCTCAAACGAACTTTTTGCACTTACACTCACTATATATACTGAATATACAATATTCTACACAATGCCAAGGCTAAATTTTCAAAATAACTTTATGTATCACTTCATACTTTCTTCACTCTAACTCACTATATATATATATTGAGTATACTATATTTTACACTACGCCTAGCTTACATTTTTTAAAAAACCTTATATTACATGTCATACTTGATTGAATTAACTTTTTTCACTCAAACTCACTATATACACTGAATATACGATATTCTGCACAACAATAAGCCTAAATTTCTTTAAAAGACCTTATATTGAACTTCATACTTTCTTGAATAAACTTTTTGCACTTACACTTGCTATATATACTGAATATGCAATATTGTGCACAACACCTGGACTAAATTTTCAAAATAACCTTATGTTACACATACTTGCTAAAACTTGCTAAAACTAACTTTTTGACTTTAACTTTACACCACGCCTAGACTAAATTTTTAAAATGTTTTAACTTTACTTCCTTTTACCTTTTTTCTGACTAAACCTTCTTTGTCTTCTGTCTTCGTGAATCTTCTAATCCTGTTACTTTCTTATCACTCCTTTTCTTAAAAGCACATGCATCATCACAATATATTATTGAACAGCGCGTATCTTGTAAGCCTGTAAACGGTAGAGGCTTGTTTTTGTCCACCACTACTTTGTCATGTCGTACGCAAAATTTTCACTCCCCTGCTATGGCTGACAACAGCAAGTCACTTATATTGCTTTTATCACCATGTATATATGTAAATACATTTTTTATTTGCCTGTTACTTAAAATCTTGAATTGATGAATTTTTTATTATACTCTTGCGTCCACTAAACACTTACATATGTGTTGATGTGTATAACATACATATACAACTACTGCATATAAATACAAAGTCTAAAACGATAAATCTTTAATCTTGCTGCTTTGATCATAATAGTATGCCTCATAATTATAAAAATACATATAAATTATAAAAATGTAAATCATTAACTCAATGGTTACTGCATCACAGAATCGACTTCTTAAACAAATATTGAACAAGATACTTTTACTAAATTGTAACTTATGCATTGAATACATTAATTAAATTGTAGATTATAACAATCATAAATAACAATCATTATTGCATTGAAAAATTAATAATAATAATAATAATAATTAAAATAAGAACAATATTTTAATCATAATTTTAACCGTAAACAAATTTTTATGCAATTTTTGACTATAATGAAATATCAATGACATATCATACTTTGCAATAAAATGCAACAAAATCAGTTATGTACAAGATAAACAATAATTTTAATAAATGAAAAATAATATGCTTTACCAGTCAAGAGGCTGGTAGAAAAATGTATCTGCTACATACATTATAAACATTGAAGAACCTGCAAACAATAAAATAAATTCCACAAAGTAAATGCTTAATAGAAAAAGTTTTAAGCAATAATTTTTGTTTTAATTTATAATAAATTACTTACCTAATTATTCCATTGAAGTACTTTATTGAAAGCAGGATACACATACATGGAACACTTGTGCAATTTAACAAATTATAATCATACTTGCTCATGTATCACTAATAATATGAAAAAAATAACTATTTAATAATATTAGTATGCACTAACAATATATGAAATACAATTCACAATTTAAAATTGAAAAGGCCAAACAAACTAAAATCTATAGTACTAATTAAATATAGAGTGTAAACTTGAATATTAAAATTGAACAAACGATCCGAATCATAAACTACATAAATATTCGGGCGTCCTAGCAAAAGTGGCACACCTAGCAGTAGAATTTTTTAGAGTACGTACGTTCAAAAGCACCCGTCTTCTTTCATCGTCAAGTCTTATGCCATTATTCATCGTGGAACCTTTAAATATCGGCGAGTGCCTTATGTGAAAAGCAAAGTGTTTCGCTTTTAGCGATGTTTATCTTTGTTCTTATCCGATCTTATTCCGTTTTTCGACACTTTCGGAGCTCAAAAATTCAATTATTACGATATTAAGATATAATAAATACTGCTAGCCTTTTAAAATACTTCGCCCTTGTCTCTAACTCATGCTTAAAATATACCCCTCGCTAGAAAAAGCAATTTTTTCCTACTTGTTATACTATTATTTGTAAGAATATTTCTTTTTATAATGTATCTTTAATATTAGCTTTCCTTGTGATAACTAAATAATAGTACAAAGTTATTATATAAAAAAATACAAAGTTAAAATCATTAAACTATGTATCTTACCAAGACATATCTCCGGAACTTGTAACGATTTGATTATCATCAAGAAATCGACAACAGGAGAGGTAACCAGTATGCCCTGGAAGTTCTCTGCTCACTCGGACGTTGCCTTCTCTTGTTTTAAGACTGTAGATAGAACATATGTTATCTAATCCACCACAAGCTACATAACTGCCAGAAGGTGCATAAGCACATGTCATTACCCATGATGACCGCAAGGGTATAGCATGAACTTTGTTAGTTGTATAACTATCCCACACTATTAGTTTGCCATCTTGTGATGCGGATACGAGGTTTCTAAATAAGAAAATGAATTTAGTTAATCACAATGTTTTAGTAGAGTTTGTTTAATTTATTCAACATTATTCTACATAAGTTCTAATATAACACATATTTTTGTATCTAACTTAATATTTTTAACAATAGAGTAAAATTTGTAGTATGATTTCATGGCCGAAGTGCGGGCGCTCCTGATAAGCATTTTAAATACTTATAATTCAAAGTCAGCAACAACAATAATTATTTTTGTTATTTCTTAGTTGCTTGACACAAAAGACAGGGAAAAGTCTTTTTTTAGTTTTTTATTTGTTACTGAAAAATGAAGTAGATAAATCGCTTTAAATTATTGTGGTACATCTTAATTTTAACTATTATTATTGATATATTTATTAATTTTAATCAGCTAATCCATTGCTTTATGTGTATTTCTATTTACTATATCGCCTGATTCATTACTTTAATACTAGCAACAAACGCTTTCTACGCTTGCGATTTACAAATTAATTGCATACCAATTGGCATTGATAATTGCATACAAAGTAGCGGCAGCTTTCCCCCACCACGCACTCATCACCGCGCATGTTAGCATGCTCGCACAGCGTAGCTCTTCCCTTACATACCAGCCATACTTATTTACACACGCTTCAAGCGGATACCGGATTTTCTCGGATTTCGGACGCGATAATATAGCGGTACCTTTTCATGGTAATTCAATTATTCTGCGTCAACTACACGACGTGATTTTTTTAATATGCGCAAAACGTTTGCAGGTAAACATTATTGACTTATGGCAGTAAACATTATTACTCTATGACACGCCCTGACGTAAACCTTGATTTACCGCACGCTTGTGCAAAAATGCATGTACGATACTATTATTCTTCTTATATTTTCTTTATTCGTATTACACGCTAAACCCTTCATTACAAAAATCGACGTAAAAAGTCCGAATATCGTAATTTGTACTTAAGAAAAGTTGAGATTGTAAAATTTGTACCTTAAAATTTCTATAAGAGAGATTTTGTACTTTTCAAAAGATCAAATTATTGATTTTAAACTTTGTCAAAGTACAGACTGCTGATTTTGTACTTTAAAATTTCTGGCGACTATTTAAAAAGTTGAAAAGTGGAATTTTGTACTTTTGCCAGAGGACAAATTATTGATTTTAATCTTTGTTAAAGTACAGATTGCTATTTTTGTACTTGGAAATTTTTTGCGACTATTTCAAGAGTTCAAAAAAGTGATTTTGTACTTGTGTGACCTTTTCAAAGCACTCGCTTATAACTATTACACATAATTCATCATAAATAAATAGAAGACATGTTACAATAAGAGAATAATTTGTTTTTTTTCGTCAAATGACCTTATAGTAAGAAATTTCAACGTCGCCCCTTTTACGCTAGACGTTAAGGATTACGACTCCTAAAATTACGGAAAATTGAAGGGCAAAACAGATCAGACTTAAGATTTTTGGGGTCACTCAACACGAATCTACTATCGAAATTGTAAAATATATTGTTTAACCAATTTTTTTTAAATAAATTGTTGCAAAATTCACATTTTTCAAACGGTCAAGTCCGAAACATCAAGGTAAATGGAGTTTTTGGGGTCGCTGAACATGAATTTGATACCAGATTTACAAAATTATTTGATTCAACAATTTGGTTTATGCAAATTATTGCAAAATTAAATTTTTCATAAAAATTGGTGTTCTACTAGGGGTTTTCGAGGTCACTGATTTCAAAACTGATCACATTCAAGAAATTATTTCTTTAAACAGTGTTATTTATGCAAATTAATGTAATATTAAATATTTGATCAAAAGAAGTCTACTGTTGGGGATTTTCAGAGTGCTTGATGACAAATCTGGTATCAGATTAGAAATAAAACTAAAATGCATAAACATATTAACCCCGACCTTCTAAAATTTAATCATTTATTTAAGCAACACCTTGGCATATCCAAAATTATAAGTAATTATAAGTATTTAAAATGCTTATTCCTACATTTGGAAAATCCGGACAGACGAACATTTTTAAGTTCTTTTATTGCTAAAAACTAATTGAAATTTGATACATTTGAAAATTTTTTCGGTAACCTAAATGATTTTCGTTTTAAGAACATTTCTACCGTTAAATAGAGTTTATGTGTTTTTACGAGTTTTAGAGGGTTTCTACAAAATAGACCAAATATTTTTTTTATTGTTTTCACAGTTAATCTACCTATTTTGCATATAGATTTCTTTTGTGGGTGTGGAAAGATATTTAAAGTTGAATCAACATTAACTGAAATACTTTTGTGTTCAACTACAATACTCATGATAATTATTTAGTGGTATAGCATAAGTTTGCATTCACATCAGGGTCAGAGTCGAAATCAGAAATTTTTTTAGTTAAGGTCGATTCAACTTTAAATATCTTCTTACAATCACAAATGGAATCTATATGCAAAATATGATCTCTCTAGACCTGTTAGTTTTTGAATGAGAATAGATGCAAAAATGGAAAAACAGATATCGGTCTCAAAATCTCTCACAACTATTAAAAGTCAAAATTCTAATTACCTAATACCTTGACAAAAAAGCCAAAACATTTATCACTTTCTCTGTGTAAAAATATGCTAGAAACCAGAAATACAATGTGCTAGAGATAGTACTTTCTGCGTAACTGGCTATAAGTAAAATTTAACTTGATCAATTAAAAAATGATCCTGGATGCGATCCCTAGGTTACATATTTCTAGGTAACACAGGAAGTGGCAGTGTCATATTTTAGTTGTCTAGTAGCCTTTTTACAATTCACAGAGCATTGTATAATGATAGACTTAAACTTACTAAATCCTCAAACTCTTTATTCTTTTAATTGAACTTCTCAGTGACACACACTTTATTACTAATTCAAATAGGGTTAGGGTGTCACTTTTCAATACACATGTTGTAACACTCTTGGTAATGATTAATTTTTACTAAAATTTCTTGCTAGTTATATTACATATATTTTATCTGTTATCAAGGTTTCCACATTTCATTTTAAACACCTCAAACATTTCTGCCAGGGTTATGAGTTACGACTGTTTTGAGGGTTATGCATTTAAAGCGCAGTTCTGATCACGTTTCCTAGGCAACCAACCAGCGACCAATCAGAATCACATATTAAATGCTTCTCAACAAAGGCCATCATTTTTTTAAAAGAGGATGTACCCGTCTTTACCAATCAAGAGTTTTTTGTCTATAAAATACATTAAGTTTTGTGGAATAAATGCAAAAAAAAAATCCACACGAACGGACATTTTTTAAGTCCTTTCACTGCTAAAAACTAATTAAAATTTGATACATTTGATTTTTTTTTCGGTAACTTGAATGATTTAAGTTAAAACATTTTTACCGTAAAATAAATTTAATTTATTTCTTTTTACGAGTTTTTGAGGGTTTTTACAAAATTGATCAAATATAAAATTTTAATATAGGGTAGATTCATTGAATGCTCTAACTTTTTAATATTTTTTATAATTTGTTTTATATTGTTACATATATTTTTGTTCATATTTAAACCTACTTATTTAGAGTGTATTGCCACTTCCATATTTAAACATTTCTTTATTTCTATTGTTGTACTTGCATATAAGAGGGCCTCGAATTCAAATTATATCAGCTTAAAGTCAATGCTTCACATAAAACAAATAAAATATATTTTTTTAAACCTGTCATACATACTTTTGTAAATAAAAGAACTAACCTACAAAGTGTAATAATGGAGGTGCAGACTGAAATTTAGAAGCACATTAGGGCAAACAAAGATAGAGCTTTTGTTGGATATCAGAGTACAGTATATGACGGTCTCAATATCCAACCTTGATATAACTGTGGTAGATCTGGGCATAATAGGAATAAATGCAGAAATGACACAGTGTGTCTAAAATGCGAAGGTCCGCATAGTACAATTGACTGCAAAAACACAGCTGAATGTGTTAATTGTAATTTTAATAATAATAGATTATAACGGGACGGTATTCCGGCACTAGTCGCGCAGACGTTAGCTGCGTGCTAAGCAACTACTGTTGGGACTATCACCTTGCAATTATCGAGACTAGGTCTCGTTTCCTCTCGTTGTTTCGAGGTAGTTAACAACAATCTGCAATGTGACAGCAGATTCCCACCTCTAGCTGTCACTCTTTCTTCCAGTGCGCTGGCCCGCTTCATCATAGTGGTCAAGGCCAGGAAGTGCAAGCTTCACACTAGTGAATTGGACGTTGCACTACTGGAGGAAGCGAGAGCTCTCTGCCTAGACCACCAGGGACTCATCAACACCAATGAGCTGCTTCCTCCAGACATCCACAAGCTGCGAGTCAAGGCCAGGCTGGAGGCAAAGAGGAGAAGGGGATGCCGCTCTTATGTGAGAGACAGGAGAATTTTCACCCGTTATGGCGAGGACAACGACGAGCCACCATCATCACTATAGATGCTGATCTAGAAGCTTTTTTAGCCCGTACACCGCCAACAGCCAACACGGACACTACACGCTAAAACACTTACACATCATTCCACCAAAGCCACCGTCTAAAACATCAAACTCATCCATATCTACTTCTAAAGCGTATCTGTCCGGGGGCCTAAGGGTCTGCCATTTCAATGCGAATTCCCTTACGGGTCACATTGAGATGATCAGGTTCTTCTTGTCCACTCGTTTCTACCTTCCATGTAGTAGCTGTAACCGAGACCTGGCTAAGCGACAAGATATCGTCCATCCCTTCACTGGACGACTACACTCTGTACAGACGGAACAGAAACAGGAACGGTGGAGGTGTGGCTCTCTACATTCATCACTCATTGACAGCTAGTATTATCTCATCATCTGATTGTGAATGGTCGGGCAAACCAGGTAAGCCAGGGTATCTTTTCTGTGAAATCACAGATAAGGGAATATCGCCCATCTTCGTGGGGGTTGTGTATCGCCCTCCTTATTATCCCTTTATCCAGGATTCTAATTTCATTGAGCAACTAACAATACATATGCACAATTACTCAACGAAGGTCATCATGGGTGATTTTAATGCAGACCAGCTTTCCTCGTCTGAAGACGCCAACTTCATCAAGGCTTTCATCGACGAGAACTCCCTTACTTCTGTGCCATATGGTGCAACCCATCACAGACAGGACTCTGACACCTGGCTTAACCTATGCCTAATTGATGAGCAGTATCGTCTGCTCTTACACAGGAAGACGAGACACTCCTTTCATTCAACATACATGACCTTATCACGACCACACTCGACGTACAGATTCCACGCCACGTACCTGCTACATACACTTACATAAACTACAAAGGAATCTGTGTGAGAAGCTAAGGGACTTCTTTAGCGCATGTGACTGGTCATCTTTCACCACGCCATCACTTGATGAATGCATTACCATCCTTAACGACAACATCACGAAAGCCATAAATCATCTCGCCCCATTAAAGACTGTAACACCTGGACCTAAGCGTCACCCGTGGTTCACCACGGTTCTTCGTGACCTTTTAACTGAAAGGAATAGACTCTACAGGCGCTTTCGCAGAAGTCGTCTACCTTGTGATCTACACTTTTATAGAATCGCAAGGGACGACGCTCATAGACAGGTCGAGAAGGCCAGGCTGAATTACTATTATTCACGCTTGTCTACTGTGACCGACGTTGCAGAGATATGGAGAGAGCTTGAGAATCTTGGTATTACTACCTATAAATCTTCTCCACCTGCTCAGTTCTCTCCAGATGCTCTCAACAAACACTTTAGTTCCATCTCAAATGATCCTCAAGCTCCATCTGTTGAGGAGTATCTGCGAACTCTCGAGAGTCTAGACCTCCCTGAACATTTCATCTTCAGGGCTATCACAGAGTCGGACGTGTTAGCTGCAGTATCACACTTCAATACCTAGGCGATGGCATCCCACAGTTGTTGTAATCTCTAAAGCATTGCCAATACTCGCTCCTTTACTTTGTCAAATTTTCAACCTGTCTTTTTGCGAGGCATGCTTTCCTTCTGCCTGGAAATCATCGCTCGTAAGAGCATTAAACAAGATCAACTCTCCAACAGCTGTAACAGACTACCGTCCGATCTCTCTACTTTGTTTCCTATCCAAGGCGCTGGAGTGGCTGGTGCACAATCAAATCTCCGAATACCTTGAAACAAGACTTTATCTTGACAATTTCCAAACTGGTTTTCGCACTGGCCACAGCAGTCCGGTTTAATTAAGCTGACTGATGATGTCAGGCTTGGGATAGACAGGAAGAAGGTCACTCTTCTACTTCTATTTGATTTTAGCAAGGCGTTTAATACGGTGTGTCACGTCAGGCTACTCGGAAAGCTATCCTCCTTCAGCTTCTCCAAGCAGGTTATCCGCTAGCTTGCATCTTACCTCTCGGGAAGAGAACAGGCCGTCATTAGTGAAAACAACGATCTCTCCACCTTTCTACCATTAAACAACGGTGTCCCGCAGGCGTCAGTTTTAGGCCCCCTGTTGTTCGCGTTGTACATCAATGACATTGGTTTTTGTCTAGATTCAGATGTGTCCCATCTAATCTACGCGGATGATCTGCAGATCTACAGCCAATGCCACCTTGAGGAGCTCGACTCCTGTTCTGTCAGGATGAGTGATAACACCGAGAGGATAATGAGCTGGGCTGCGCTGAATAGTCTTAAACTGAATGTAACTAAAACTAAGGCTATCGTCCTGGGTTCCCCCCACTATATAAACGCTCTACCTTCTACTGCTAACACATATATAAATATAGGGGGAGCCCAGGTCAACTTTGAATCATCGGTGCACAACCTGGGGCTGGTCCTTGACTCCAAACTTACGTGGAAAGAGCACGTTATACAAATTTGTAAACGTGCTCACTCTTTAATGTATCGGCTCTATTTTATTCGGAAAAGCACTAGCCTCAGATTGCGCCAACATTTAGTGCAAGCACTCCTGTTTCCTCTCATCGACTATTGCTCACTTGCTTACTGTGACCTGACCCAGGAACTTGACTTGAAACTGCAGAGGCTTGTCAATACGGGGATCTGTTATATTTACGGTGTAAGGAGGGACGAGCACATCTCGCCTTACAGGCGTGAGCTGCAATGGCTTACCACCGCCGGACGTAGGAAATACTTCATGGCCTGTTTTCTAAGAAAAATTTTCAACACCTCAATACCTACTTATCTATTAGCCTACTTTGATTTCCACGTCGCGTTCAGGCCTGTGAGGGGTGAGGTGATTCCACTGGACATCCCGACCTTCAAGACGGAGACGCTGAACAATTCATTTTTTATCAGCGCCTCCTACCTCTGGAATAGCCTTCCATCTCAACTTCGCAACACACTATCCATATCACACTTTAAAATAGCAGCTAAAAATTACTTCTTTAATCTTGAAAATACATAAATATCACTCAAACATACACACATTCACTTTCATCTCATTTCACTTCATCCCATTTCACACTCTTCAAGCGCAGTAGTACCGTTACACAAAATACCAATACACAAAATTTCTTATTCTTTTTATAATATACTATAATTGTATATGTACAACACAATGTACAACAATAAAAACAATTAAATCTAAAAAATCTCTCTGTCTCTCTCTATCTCTCTCTCTCTCTCGCTGCTCTGCCGCTACTCACCTGTAACATTGCTATTGTACATCAGTATCATATAATTATATGCTGGGGAGGTTATGTCGAGTTAACAACTTTCCTCGTTATAAGATTTAATACATAGTATGATACAAAACATATGGCTAATGATAATCAAAATTGTATAACGCTTCAAAAGAGGATTAAAAAAATATCAAATATAGATTATCCTATGAGTCCAATTATCTAAACGTATATCGGTAAAGTATATAAGATTAGATCAAATGGTAATAAGCAAAAAAAAAAAAAATCAAAACATGGATGGTCTTAGCCTCATCCCTCTCTTCGTTATTACCTAGCAGCACAACGGGAATTGTCATCAAAGTCTTGAGTGGTGTGAAGAAATATGAGGTGATATATTACGACAGGAAAGAACGTTTCATAATGTTAAAGTTCTTAATAAGTGTATGAAATTTGTGAAAGAATCCATATTATATCTGAATATTAGAAGCCTAAATTCTAACTTTTCAAAACTGCAAGCTTTTATTAAGAGCCTTGACAATAAACCTAGTATTATAGTATGCGTTGATACAGAGTGAGAATTTTTCTTTACCGGGATATAAAATGAAATATAATTATAGCAAGCTAAACAAGTGACAGTGTAGAATTACATACTGAGGATAGTATTGTCGAAAATACGAAAATAATTAAAATAGGTAAAATTAAAATAATAAATACATGCATTACTACAGAGGATGGTAATATTAAAATCTTAGCACTGTATAGGAGGAGTGTCAACACTATAAGGAACTGTTAAGAATTAAAAGAAACGTATTAAATCATATAATTATTGGAGACTGTAACATAAATGTACTAAGTAATGAAGGATTTAGTCAGGAATTGTTAATAAACTTTTAGATAAAGGATATTTACCAGGTTTTCAAGGTGATACTAGACCGTCTGACAGGGATGATTGCAATGGAGGAACATGCATAGATAATATGTTTACCAGAGCTCAATTGATGACAAGCAAGCACATGAAAATAATAAGTTTACTAACTGACCATTAGTCACTATTTATGACTTTGACTAAAGTATTTAAAATAAATAGAAAAAAGTTCAGTAAAATCTGTAGATTATAATAAATTATGTAAAATTGCTCAGAGAGATAATTGGAATTTATTATTGACAATGCGTGATCCTAATATAGCAACAGATATACTCATAAGTAAAATAAATAATTGCGTAGAACAGGCAACTTTCTACAAAAGAAATATAAGTAAAAGACAAGGAAATAATATACCCAGGAGTAATTGGATAACAGGAGCAATATTAGTTTCACGTGAAAAGAAAGAACTGCTGTATAAAATATGGAGAGCTAAACCAAATAATGAAACATTAAAAATGGAATATAGAATCTACACAAAAATACTAGATAAAGTAATTAAAAAGGCAAAATTATTACATGAGTATAGACAAGTAGAGAGAAACAGTAATAGCCTGTGGAGAATAATTAACCAAAAATTAGGCAAGTCGGTTAGGAAAGATAATAATATTAATTATTTACTTGACGATAAAAATAATACAATAACGAATAATATGGACATAGCCAATCACATAAATAAGTAGTATTGTTCTATTGGCAAAAAACTAAGAGATAAAATTGTGCAACCAGATAATAGTTTAATGCAACTACCCAAGATGAACTTAAAATTAACGAAGGGAGAGGTTTATAATATTAGTTCTAAAACGTTGAAAATATTAGCTCCTTATATTGTGGAACCTCTTGTTCATATTATTAACCTATCAATTGAACAATCTTTTTGGCCAAATAAGTTAATAGTACATTACGATACAAGTGTCGTATGGGGCACTTTCTGGCACGGCGAGATTAAGCTTACGCCGTGCCGTAAATTGCCGCATACGACACGCGTATCGTATACTATTTTATAGCACGTGTGACTTAAATTCGCCAAAAAATTACGATACAAGAGTCTTTGATAATATGTTGACCCGATGTATAACTGATTTTTTTGTCTATAAACTTTTCTACCACATTTTTTATTTGAATTCAAAAAGCATTGTCAGCTACATAACAGCGATTTTGGTATCATTACCGTTATTTACGTAAAGAAAGGTTAGAGCATTTTTATAAAGAGTTTAATAATGATTTAAGATTAGATTAATACGTTTTAAATATTAAAATAATTTATCAGCAATCACTAAATAATAATATAAGTTTATTTTTATAAAGAAGTGTGATCTTTAAAATGTTTTTAACGAAAATTTTGTCAACTTTGAAAGTTAAATATACGTTTAAAATAAAGTTCATATCGTAGAACATAAAAAACCTAACCTACAATTGAGTTCTTATTATCACTATCCTACTCATCCTTGGTAATTATACTTCAATTTAACTGCATTTTCCTGATATAACTGGTTTTTTTTTCATTAATTTTTATATCTAGTAAACTATTATAGTAAACACCAGCGTGAAATACGCGTGTGTGATTCACTAGAATTGTCGTCTGCACCGTGCCAGAAAACGCTACATACGCCACGGAAAAGCGTGCGGTATAAGCGAATTTAAGTCACGCGGTGCTATAAAAGATGTTTAAATAGTACCTATACACAAAGCGGGAAGTAAGAAATATGTCTCAAATTATAGACCAATATCCTTAATATCGAAAATAGCGAAGATTTTTCAGAAAATTGTATATAATAGAATCTGAAATTTTCTTAGCCTAAACAATTATATTTAGATCACTTATATCAAGTAATCAATTTGGTTCTGTGAAGAATAGAGGTACAAGAGATTCCATTACGATAATAGCAAAAACTATTTATGAAAAACTGGACAAGAGCATCCTGATGGCGATTACCTTCCTAAACCTAGCAAAAGCGTTTAATGCAGTGAATCATAGTGTATTGATTGATAAATATATAATTATGGAATTAGAAGCATCGCAAACAAACTTATTACGAGTTACTTTGAGAATAGATATCAAACGGTAAAAATTAATGATTATAAAAATGATTTTCAAACAATTACGACAGGAGTACCGCAGAGGACTGTTTTGGGACATTTGTTGTTTATTCTTTATGTTAATGATCTTCTAACTGATATGCCAGCAAACTCATGTGTCTCGTATGCTGATGATACAGCGGTAATATCCACTGATATTAGTAGGTCAAAGGTAGAAGCCACAATGAATAAGTATCTACAAAGAATATATACGTAGCTTGCTCTGAACAAACTATCGTTAAATACAAATAAAACGATATATTTAACTTTTGGTAATTACTGTGATAGCGTTCCAAAAGAGTTTAGTTTAAAGATTAATTAATAAGACCAAATACCTAGGTATTTGTTAAAAAAAAAATTCATGGATACAAAAATATTGAGAACGATATAGTATGCATTATTTCACAATATCAGTAGTTACTACATACCATGAATCTTTTACAATCACTTCAAAATAGTCTACTTAAAATTATAAATAAAAATAGTTTCATAACATCAGATAATCCTATGAATTTAGGCAACTTTTTGCATATGAATTTATTATATACCACTATACCGATTTAAAAAATGATTACGTAAATTCTAATAGTAGAACTAGGAACAAAAGTATCTGGATGCCTAAAAGGCAAGTAATAAGAATAGCTACATAAAGGCTGTAAGTGTTTTCAATAAACTACCGAATAAAATGAAGGCAATTACTACAAATAAATATCCTATCGGAATAAAGCTAAACTAAAAAAGCGGATTAGAGAAAATGTGTAGAGTAAAATTATATTATAAATAATAATGAGTAAACAAATTTTATAATAATGTTAATGGTATTGTTAAAGTTTATATAAAGGATAAAGTTATATACAATTATAAGATAATTGCTGTAAGAACTATTGCACTATTAGTGTTCTACTTATTTTTTTTAATTATATTTCTTTTTAGTTTTAAGTTATTGTCGGTGTCGCGAACAGATAACTATGTTCATCTATGCGACAGTTTACTATTATGTATATTGTGTATACAATTATGTAAATTTTTACTGGTGAATAAATAAACCTAAATATAGTTGCTCTATGCCTTGAAGCCATATAGCAGCATGAAAAGTTTCAAATAAAAATATTAACGTATTAACAAATGGCATTTAATCGAAAATCAGTAACTGCACCGTGTGCGTGTCAGAAAATTTTGTTTACATGCGTGCGTAAAATCACGCGAAACTCGACGCTATGTAACTATGCTCTGGTTCATTAATAATTTGGAAAAAAAAATTATTTTCATCCAAGCGAAGTCGAACTGTTCTTTGACATGAACCATGGCTCTGGTGAAACGAACTTGACAATTGCTCATACAGTCGTCATTTGCTATTGGTAATTAGAAAAGCATTGATTTGTCACTCTGCTTTTTTCGAACATTACTCCGCCCTTATATTCAAACTAAATAAGTACGGTTATCTCGTGTTTTTCATGAGCTTAGATAGGTATTATAACATTATCTAAATATGCTAACATATATATCAAGAGTCTAATAGACAAAGAGTTTGTAACACCCTGTTGTACAGGCTACGCATAAAAATATAAATTATATTTAAAACTAAAATTCGTGGAACAAAACTTTAGATTTTACGCGAGTATGTTGCGCTCCCCCACTTTTTATTTCAACGCTGTAGACCACAGCTGAGCTCACAGCAGCAGCACAAAATCAACACCGCCACGAGCCAGCAAGCGGCTACAGCAGAAGCAGCGATATATTTATTTATTTAATTTATTACCAAACGGGCGGAACGCCCTTTACAAAGAAAAAAATACAAATGATAATAGTATAATAATACAGAAAAAACGGTATGAACAATAAATGTTAAGAGTTTGGAACGGTCTAGAGCCAGTGTTCAATAGTATTTGATAGATCAATCATCCAGCTAGTAAGCTAAGGATAAAGATCGGACAGACGATTTATATTGAAAAACCGATTCTTTACATTGAATGCTTCGGGAAATTGAGTTCCACTGACGCTTCATTCGGTTAATAGAGCTTAAAAAGCCCAGGTTTGAGGTAAAGGTGCTTTCATTTAGATCTCTAAAGTTTCTAATCAGATACGCGGCCGTCCTACTGACGAAAAGACTTTCAGGTACTTACCGTCAGTGAAACCGTGAGTAATCTTGTACGTCATAACACAATCAAATTCATAAAGGGTCGAACCGTTGGGATGTCACACTCCTCTGCAATTGCTGAATAATCATGACGAAATTTATGTAAAGGTTTACCTAGCTTAAAAGCAATATATCTTAGGAAAGAATGACGCATGGATTCGAGTTTGTTGACACCAGGAATGTGATAATCATCGCAGGTCAGAATATCCTCGTTCAAGTCCAGCTGCGAGACAAAGGTCCTTATGAGCGAAGAGAAAATTAAGTGAATAGTCTTTCGCATAATAAATTGGAAAGTGCTGAGTCATGTCTATCGGTGCACAAAAGTTCATGATGTGGTCTGCAGATGCCCTAAGCGAGGGGCTGATGTAGCCAGTAGGTGCATATGATAAGGGGTAAGAGCATCAGGAGACATGATGTAGATTGAAGTCTCCAATCAGGATCATACGATGGTCAGGATACCTATTGCAGGCATTTTCGAGGCCACTTACGTGACTGGCGTACACCTGAACAGAAGAATCAGGGCGTAAGTAGGATGCTGCGATGAGAAGTTTAAAGAACCAGGTAGGAGTTTGCGATTTCTCAGGATGCGAGAGGCATCATCGCTCGATGCAAGGGGGACAAGGACAGGAGGAAACGCACTGTTCCTAGATAGTCGAAGAAATCGACAAACAGTGTAGCATTAACATTGATACCACTGATCTTGCTCAAAAGTCCTTAAACTATCACGGCATCAGCCACATCACTTTGAACAGGAACGTTGTACATCATCGCATTAGAGGATCTGCGGAAGACCGTAGCATACCGCCTCAGATAAAAGAAGGTTCCCCTTCCATCCCTTCGGCAGTTGTACCCCGAGCCAGTGCCAGTTTCTGCCGCAGAGCCATCTGTGTACCAGACGTCCCTCGTTCCCGGTAGACTGTCCCTGCGGGCCCTCTATTCCTCTCGCATCGGTATGACGACCCCATATCTTCTTCCAAAGAAGTACACTGAAAAAAAAAAACACAGTCGTTTCTGCTGTAAAGTCCGATAGTTGTAACCGTTCTGCCACCGTAAGAGCTGTTCAGTGAGAACAACGGTGTGCCACTGATTATTTTGGCGAGTCGCGACTCGTAAAGTTGGTCGCTTACGCGGGACACCAGCAAAAACTACCAAACTGATTATTTAAAATTGATGAACTTTACAGTAATTTGTAATTTTGGCAAGTCTTCGTACAATGACAGATTACTGTTTTAATGGAAAATTCTAACAAGAGACCCACCCCACCCGGGAGCCGGGTGTGCCTCGTGCCTTGTATTCATTGTCCATACGCATTGAGTATGTACGCTGTCTTAGCAGCTATCCCAATAATAGTAAAATGGAGTAGTTCCACCTTCACAAGGATTCCGAGTGCCTTGGTAGGCGTGGTCCTATAGGCCCCTGTCGCCCCCCCCCCCCCCCCTCAGCACCATTCCCCTGAGTTTCTCCAGTGCTGCCCTAGCAACCATCAGCTCCGCTCTTGGCCAAGGCCAGACGAGGTACCAGAACAGCCCTGTATAGCCACAGTATAATCCGGGGATTTAGTTCCCATATACTACCAAATGCCCTACGGCATGTCCAGAGAGCCACCAAGAATTTATCGCACTGGGCCGTGGAGATGATTCTCCCAGGTTAACTTTCTATCCAGAATAATTCCGAGGTACTTAGCTGAGTCCTTTGCCTGTAGGGCGACTCCAGAGAGTTTGGGCGCTATGTAGACATCTAACTTGTACTTACGGGAGAAGATTACCATCTCGACTTTATTCGGGAATGCGAAAGAAGCGATGGAAGGCGAACAAAACGCTTCGCATTGTGCATGTAAGACTGACGCTCGCTGACGCTCGAGCTGTGTACAATTATATGTACCAAAAATCGTCTCTAGGGTTGTTGTTTGTGTATAAGCGTTTTGAAAAAATGTTTGTCATGGTAAAAAGTTGTGTATTTAAATTATCTACAACTTTTACATTTCAGATTTTGATGTAAAATGTATAGCCTCAAAGTTTTATGATGAATACTAATCCATTGCTATAAAAAAAAATCGATTTTGGCCTGTTAACTCGAATTAAAAGCAGTGTTACGCTTAAGTGTCAACAGTTGTATTTCCTCGAGACCCACAACTTTTCTCTTTAACTTTTTTTTTGTAGAATACATGGAATTCGAGTTAGTGCCGAAAACCGATTTTAGCGATTTTTGGATGTGACCGCAATCTGCGTATACATGCAGGATCAAGCCCAAAATAAATTTGGCGCCTTACTATTACGAGGGGAGTTTACACACAAACTTTTAGTCAAATTGATAAAAGCCTCTCAGAGATAATCGTGTAACGCCAAAATTTTTATACAAAAAATTAGTTTTTAGGTTTGTGCGAAAGGAGACTGCTCCCAAAATTTTAGCCCGATCGGTCGAAAATTGCGTGAGATATTGCATCTCACACATTTTTCGTTGAAAAAACTTAAGACACTACCGTGTCGCGGTCGTGGCGAACAAAAAAACTCGCATAGACTGCATTACAGAATTAATAAACTGAACAACTGAAGTTGGAGGTATGACTAAAGATGAATCAGTCAAAAAATTGGCAGCACATCATTACTTTGATATTAAGTTCGCAGTCTTTACTCAAAAAATTAAGAAAAATTTAGTGCTGTTACAAATTATTAAGTTGCAAGGATAGATATGTATCCAAGGAATCTGAGATTGCTAGGCAACCAAATTTCTTTCCGAACTAATTAAGAACTTTAAGGTCTTGGCTGAATAATAATGTCAGCGGCTTTCCGCAATATCAAGAGAAAAACCCCCCGAAAAATTGGGTAGTTTTCTCGCAGCAGAAAATTTATTTTTCCGAGACTTCGAATATTCCTAAGAATAAAACAACCTGTGGAATTATCAAATTAAGAGAGAGAGAGAGAGAGAGAGAGAGAGAGACCAAAAGATAAAGAGATAAGATTTTACACAAACGAAAAAATGAACCCCAAAGACACTAATCATCATATCATTGAAGAAACTGATGAACCTGATGATTTGTTTTTTTTTTAAACGCGCACACAATTTGTTCCATTTTGCGTATGTTATGCATAAAAATATTAAATGTAAAAGTTGTAAATATTCTGAAATTACAACTTATTAACGTGGCAAATATGATTTTGAAATACTTTGACTCAAATCATAGTCTAAAAAACGATTTATATATATATATATATATATATATATATATATATATATATATATTTTTTTTTTATATATAAAAAACCCCCCCCCCCCCCCCCGCACCAACCACCAAATAACGTAAAAATCATTCATTAAAAAAGAACAATAATGTTCGTAATTAATAATTAATTTATACAATAAATTGTGTGTACACACAAATCAAGAAGTCTGTAGAGAAGGAGAGTCAACGAAATAGATGTTTGGAGTCAGAAAATACTGAAAACTTTTTCAGACACCTGCCGCAGCGTGGTGGCGCTTCAAACAGAAGTCTTCTGGGGACGTCACTCGCGCGTGCGTAGATGCGGCTAACTGGGAAATTAAATTTTGTTATGAAAATAAATAGTCTCTGTGAACCTTACAAGAATAAAAAATTAACGATAAACAAAAATTGCCGAATAAATATGTTGACAATGAATGTATTTATTCGTTAGAGACTAGGCACTGGTCATACATTTCGTGGCTATTTTTGGCCCCGATATATTAAAACTCAAGTTTTCTAAACGTATTTTTGGCTGCTAAATCTTAGCTCATTTAGTTAATTTTTGAAGTGAATACTTCTATAGGCTCGCTAGGTACACATTATTACCGGGGAGTGAATCGAGAAAAAACCGACCGTCACGCAGTTATACCTAACGGCAGAAGAATTGAAGTTAACTTAAAACCAAAAAAATATAAATTTAAATGATGAATTTATAAAGCGTCTTCTATGTTCGAATTCTGAGTTACGGCGCTTACTATGATCAAATATTCATTTTATATTTAATACTTTTGTGCATTCATTTAAACAATACACCAAGTAATAGATAACAAATATTTTTTATAGCACTGCGTGACTTAAATTCGCTTATACCGCACGCTTTTTCGTGGCGTATGTAGCGTTTTCTGGCACGGTGCAGACGACAATTCTAGTGAATCACACACGCGTATTTCGCGTTGGTGTCCACTATAATAGTTTACTAGATATAAAAATTAATGAAAAAAAAAAACCAGTTATATCAGGAAAATGCAGTTAAATTGAAGTATA
>QLSS01000355.1:0-31725 GCA_024372645.1 Trichomalopsis sarcophagae | reverse complement strand
ATAGTATACGATACGCGTGTCGTATGCGGCAATTTACGGCACGGCGTGCCAGAAAGTGCCCCATACGACACTTGTATCGTAATGTACTATAAAATTAAAACCACAACCAAAACTGCGGGCTTGGCGAGCGAAGCGAGCAGGAGGGCGAAGCCCTACTAGTATATATATATATATATTAAGCATGAAGCATGAAAACGAATATATGTATATATATATGGGTCATTCTTTTTGAAACCGACCACCCCCCTCCGTCCAAAAATCAGAGGCTCGAAATGATTCCTGCCCGGGCTTAAAATTTAGCTTATTGTATCTAGTTTCCATTACTGAGTGGCCTTTTTGCGAAATTCAAAATGGTGGACTGGTACAGCTCCGACAGTACACGAATATGACTACGGAATAGCAGTTATATGTGATTTAAACTTGCAGGGCCAGAGAAAAAATTAATAACAAAACTTATTCGCATGTATTTGTTCCCACTGAACACGAATCCACCTTTAGTTTTGGCCTATGGGGTCACCTTTCCTATTAAGTCCTATTAAGCGGGACTAAAGTAACTTTTTTCAGATGCGGCAACCACACTCTTAGTAGATTAATTTTTAAATTTCTTTACTATTTTTAATTTGTTGTATACAGAAAATAGGGTGTATAAGTATTTTTTATCATAGAATTTATTACAAATACATATAGAAAAATTTCCGAAAAATTTTAGCGGGCGGTTTCGTTTTAGCAACAAAAATGAAAAACGCCTGCCGATCTGAAAACAGTTACTTTAGTCCCGCTTAACAGGTCGGAAAAACGCAAAAATCCATACTTGTGTTACAAAAAATAGGGTGTGCATCAAGAGCTAAGTGGGCTTTTTGGCCTCGTGTCTCGTGTGATTGCAGTACTCGTCTGCGGCTCGTAAACGCCCTCGCCTTGACTCGTGCTGTAAACTCCACACTCGGCCTAAAATAGCCACTTTACGCCCTTGGTACACACTATACTAGTTTAGCAGATAAAAATTTAAAGGAATAAGTTTCTCCTTAAATTTTTTGAACACTTTTGCGTGTCTCAGACACGTAATATATATATTTATATATATATATATATAGTATGAAACTTGTAAATATTTTAAAAATACACCTTTTTATCGTTAGAAGAATTTGTTTTTAATGCTTCAATGCATAACAGAGTTTTAAAAGCAATTTTTGATACAGATAACTTGATAACGATTTCGGCACAATGCCCACAATTATGCCGGACATTTTGCACAGATATCCCTTTATCATTAAACTCAGTTATATTTAAGATATTTGGCCATGTATTTATACAAAATATAATCACAGTAGTATATTTCATAATAAGTGCATAAATGCACAAAAATTGACGACGTAAGCCCAAGTGATTCGGCACCACAAATAACTGTCAAATTCCCTCAAGTATTAAGTACATGATATCTTTTAAAATGAATAAGCATAATACACACAAAAGTGAGTATGTTTTACTGAAATAGAAAAACCTAAAAAGAACAATGTAAATAACTCGGATCGAATAAAGGCTCTGAGAAGCTTGTCACGTCCCTCTAAACTATACTTTAAACGGTCGATTTTCTAAATTAAACCCTATTCCTAATTAAATCGCTACTGCACTTAGTATGTTCATTTTATTTAATTATGTCTTAAAAATCCCCTTAAGTCCTTGCTGCAATTTTTCGTTATTCTTTCCTTTTTCTCTCACTTAAAAAAATTAAATTAAATTAAAACGAGAAAAAAACTGCTGCGTAAATAATTTTCAAAGAAAAACCAGTCCTTGTTCACTGAATGCATGATTATACGTACTTATAACGTACATCTTGCAAGCACCGCATCTAAAAAAAAAAATATATCAATCACATGAATTCATGTAAATTATATAAAACGTATAATTTACCCGTAAGCTATACACTAACAAAGATTCCGTGTTTTCGATGGTCAGGCATATGACCGATGCCTTTGACCATAGTGTTCCTCATTCAGCAGGTCATGATATCCACAGTTGTAGTATCATTACCACACTAGAAAACAAAAGAAACCATATTAAAAACTTATAGAGAGTGCCATATTGGATTGATTCGTGAGAGGAAGTGTGTAAAGTAGTGTGTGAAATAAGGGAGTGTAGGGAACGTAATAGAGGGGTAGAAAAAGAAGAGGGCAAGAGCAGGTAGAGAAAGGGTCTAAAAGAGCACGGGATAGAAAATTCGGTAAGAAGTGAGCCAGAGTATAGGGATAGAAGAGCGGAAAAGTGAACGTCTGAGAGTAGAGGTTAGGAAATAGAGTGAGAGAAAGGAACGATGAATCTGACGAGCACGAAGGTACAAACGATAATTTACGTAACGAAACACGGGAGCGGAATAAAACAACACATAGTGAAATCGATAGAAGAGGCGGGAAATTCAAAAAGTGCGGGTACACCGAGAGGAGGAAAAAAGGGGAGGTGGTAGAGAAGGAGGAGAATAGGGAATTCTCTGAAACAGAGAAGACTAGAGAACAGTTTGAAGTCGAAAGAAGACACAGGGTTAAAAAGAACGGATAGGAGTCCAGAGGATTTTATTAAGAATTAGAAAGAAAGAGCAGAGGGAACAGGAAAAGACTTGGTGGAAAGGGACACGTTTGCAAGAGGAGGGAACGTGAAAAGATAACCCCAAGAAAAAAAGAAATTGGGAGATAGTCGGGTCACTAAAGAATGCAATAGACATGATCCTACAAAAGTTAGAGGAGATGAACAAAAAAAATGGATAAGAAAAAAAAGAGAGAGAGAAATTGGTAGAGAACTGGGAATAAAGGTACATAGGCCTGGAGGAAAAGATGAACAGGAAAGCAGAGGGCTAAAATTGATGGGGGGAAAAATAATGGAAGAAGTAGAAGAAAGGAAAAGAAATAGAAAAGAATGTAAGAAGTTAAGGAAAAGAAAGGAAAGAGCAAGGGAGATAGAAAGGAAAGAATGGGAGGCAAGATTTAAGCAGGAAAGAAAAGCGAGGAAAGAGAAAATAAATGGAATATTAGGGAAAGATAGAAAAAATTGAAGGAAGGGAAGAGGGAAACAGAAGTACACAAGTAGAGAAGTAGGGAAACACAAGCGAGGAAGAGCGAAGAATACGGAACGGTCGAAAAGGTAAGGGATAGAAAACAGATAAAGGAACTACAATGGAGGATTGAGGAGGAAGAAAGGGATAGGAAAAAAGAACAATATAATGATATCAGGTTAGGAGGAAGAACAGTGGGATAAGAAGACAGTAGAAAACTAGATAAAAAGAGAACTATAGATAGAGATAACGTAAAGGAGGACGTGAACATAGATTGGGAGAATTCGTAGAATAGGAGCAGAATGCAGGAACTGGAAAGAAAAAGGTTTAATTATGAGAGAAAGGAAAGGCAAGGTTACAAGAGTCAGACATATTCATAGACCATGATATAATCAGAAAAGAGAGACAAAACAAAAAGAAGAGAAACTAAGAGAATACACGACAAGGGGAAGGAAAGGTGTAAAAAAGGTTAAGATAGGATATAACAAATTATGGATTTATGGGGTAGAATATATATGGGAGAAAAGGGAACAGGAGCTTTTTCGGAGAAGAAAAAGGACGGGAGAGGGAGATAAAAGGAGAGCAGAAGGGCTTAAGGATAATTAGTTGGAATGTAGCGGGAATAAGGAAAGCAAATGATAGGATCTGAGGTTATCTAAGAGAGTTTGATGTAATCTGTCTGCAGGGAACATGGCTAAAAGATAAGGAAATTTCTGGAAAAAGAAATTAGTAGGTTACGAAATAAGATTCTAAAACGCGACAAAAAGGAGAGAAAGAGGAAGAGTGAAATGGGGAATGATGATGGCGGTAAAACTAGGAGCTAAAATAAATAGAATAGAGTAGATAAAAGAAAAGACAAATGAATTTAGAGGAGCATGAATAATAGGAAGGGAAGATACATGATGGATAGGTACGGCATACATGAGAGAGGAAAAGCAAGAAAACTTTAAGGAGATGCGAGAGGTAAGAAGCTGATATGGTGCGGAGACATGAACGCAAAAACGGGATATGAAGGAGGAGGAATAGAAGATGAAGGAAACGAAGAGAAGAAAAAATCGAAAAATAAAAAGAAAAACAGAAAAGGGAATGAATTACTTGAAAATATAAGAAAGATGAGCCTAAGTACAATGAATGAAAATACTCAAGGGGGCGAAACAGAAGAATTCACGTGCACAGGAGGGGCAGGATGCTCAGTGATAGATTATGTAATTACCAATGAGAAAGGAAAAAGAGGGGTGAGTAAAATAAATATTATTTACAAGTAGGAATCAGATCACAATGCAGTGGAAATATAGATGGGTAAAACGGACTGGGAAAGCGAAGAAGAGGAGGAAAAAAACTCAGAAAGAGCTATATGGACAGAAAAGACAATAAGTCAATTCAAAATAAAACTAGAAAAAGCAAATAAAAAGAAAAAGGGAAGCGGCAGGAAACTAAAGAAAAATCCATGGTAGGATGAGGAATGCAGAATCAAGAAAACAGTGGTAAGGAAGTTAGGCAAGGCGATTAAGAAAGGAGCAGAAAGGAAATAATACGTTAGAGCGAAAAGAGAATGGGGAATCCTAGTAGATAAGTAAAAGGAGATGAAAATGGAAAACAGGATATAAGAAAATTCAGGAAAGTGGTAAAATGCAGGAGAAGAAACAGGAGAACAAGATGCAGCAGTATGATAAAGAATGAGGAATGGTTAACACACTTCACAGAGCAACTAGGAGAAGAGGCAGATAATGAGGTAACAGCAGGCATACAAGGGGCAAAGGAGGAAAGAGAGAGCATTACCGAAAACAAGGTGAGGAAGGCGATTAGAAAAATGAAGAAGGGAAAGCGTCAGGAGCAGACGGACTACAATATGAGGTATGGATACACGGGACAGGTAGTAGGGAAATAACTAAAATACTGAACCACATATGGAAAGGGGGAAAAGTACTAGAGGAATGGAAAACGGGATTGATAAGCCCGCTTTTCAGAAAAGGGAAGAAGGAGGAAGTAAAGAACTACAGAGAGATAACTCTTATGGATACAGGGTATAAATTATACGCGGAAATAATAAGGGAAAAGATGGAAAGGGAATTAGATGAAAAGGAGTTGCTTGACAATAAACAAATGTGTTTTATTCTGAGTAAAGCAATAGGTGACTTAAAACGGCTTTTGACAAGGTAAACAGAAGAGAGGTATGGGAAAAAATGGACAAACTAGAGCTAGGAGGGATAGTTTTAGGAAGAAATTTTATACGCGGATGACGCAGTGACGGTGACAAACAATGCGACAAGGTTAAAGCAGATGCTACGGAAATTTAAGAGAATAATAGAAAGGAAAGGGCTAGAACTAAACATGGAAAAATCAAAGATAATGGTATTAAAAAATGGGGGAAGGAGAAAAAAGGAGGATAGTTATTTCTGGGAAAAGAAGGAAATAAACGCAGTACAAAATTTCGAATACTTAGGATACGTGCTAAAGGAAAATGGGAAGGAAGAGGCACAATTTGGCAAATTAAAGGAAAAAGGCAAGCGCGGTAATTAGCTTTATGTAGGGGTTAGATCAAGAACTTTTCAGATATAATCGGGGAGTAAGGATGAGATTATTCTACACGATAGTGAAAAACGTAATGGAATATGGTGCAGAGGTGTGGGGATGGAAAGGTAAGAAAAAACTGGAGAAGATACAGAGAAATGGGTAATGAAACTAGAAAGAACCACGCCGGAGCGTGTACTGCATTTAGAGACAAAGAGGTACAAGCTCAAAACAAGGACGAGGAGAAGAGAAATAAAATATGAGATAAAACCAAGCAAGGCAAAAGAAGGTACCTTATGGAGGGAATGCTGGAGAACCCTGAAAAAAGAAGAGGGAAAAGAGAGGAGAAGAGAAAGAAGGCGCAGTACTAGAGAAGAGGAGCTGAACTAAAGAGGCTGGGCACTATTAGAACATTACAGAAGATTGAGAGCAGGGGAGCAGGTGTGGTCAGAGCTGGAAAGAGTAGAGAAGGACATTCAGTGGCAGAAATGGGAAAGCGAAATTAGTGATTCAAGACAGGCGAGAGACGTAGAAAAACTAATAAAACCTTAGGGTGAGATACCAGAATATCTGAGAACAGGAAACACAGATAAAAAAGAGCTGGCTATGACAGTAACATTCAGAATGGGCAACGAAGCAAGAGCTACAAATATTGGTGAAGTAGGAAGAAAGAATATGCAGGTTACGTAGAGAGAAGGAAGAGACTTTCGAACATATGTTTGCTAGATGCAACAAAACAGATAGTAGAGAGAGCAACTGGAAAAACATTTTAAGCGGGAAAAGGAAGAACCTGGCGAAGCTATACAGAGTAATATGGGTACGGAAAGAAAAGGAGAAGGAAGAAGAAATTTAAAAGAAAATATTAGGCAAATAGCAAAAGAGCAATCAAAAGTAAGCAAGAGCAATAGAGAAGGAGAGAAAAAATCAGTCGAAAGAGATAGAAAGAAACCAGACGAAGGAACGAGAATAGTGCAGGAACTTTTAGAGAGCAGGGAAGACGAGAGGAACAGTAAATGAAACAAAAGGCACTAAGTAAGGACAAGAAACGGGGACGTTAATAACTATCTCATGCAGTCTAAACTGGGCACGGATACTTTAGGACCTACTTGCATAGATTTAGGTTCAAAGACTTCCCTAACTGCCCAGTATGCATAAACGCTGTCAAGGATACTAAGCATGTCTTTTGTGACTATTCACGCTATCGCAAAAAGCGAGACGAACTTGAAAGCGACCTTCGGGTCAGGTTGCCACCTGAGTTGACTATGGTAGCTATGTTGACTTCGTCTGAGGGATGGAGTGCGGTAAGCAATTATGCTGCGGCCATCCTAAAGAATGTTTGGAAAGACGAAGAAGAGAGAAGAAAGAGACAAAACTGAAATGCTGCGTATGAATGTTGTTAGACGGTGTCCAAACAGCTGAAAGTATAAATGCTTCTCGGACTGATGCAGAGGACCTTAGGTCACAAAGTAGAGTTTACATTCAGCAAAAAGCAAAAATATAAACGCCATATTGAGAAGCCAATACAGTATGTCTATACCGAGATAAGACCACAAAACGGTAGAGATTTCTGACACCTCACTGATACTCTATACTCAAGTGGGAGAAAAAATGTATCAAGAACTAAAAGTGTAAAAACGGGCATTAGAGATTGCCAATGGGTGCATTTTTTTTAAAATCATCCATAAAAGTCGAGGTAAATGTGTCCAGTCAAAGGAGTCAACTAGTCGTACATAAGGACAAGGTTCTCATTCCTAGATACTTCATGAGAAATTGCTTCGGAGAGATCTTGCTTCCGGAAGACCGACAGACGCTTTCCAACGTTTTATTGTACAATCATTGAGGAATAGAGTTAAAAATAGAGAAATAAGTACTCCCTATTAAACCAGAGTTATTTATATTCGCTTTTTATATTGAATTCCATGGAGTTTATTATTTTTTTTATCTTAGTCGATACAAAATATTTAAAAAAATAATAATAATAATAATAATAATGATGATGATATTAATAAGAGACGTAGTTTAGTGGTAGCTTTTTTAAATTTGTTTTTACCAATTATCAAAAATTTCAAAGAGGGGACTAAGTAACGGACCGCTACTCTTCAATTTGAATCGTGTATGAATGCGTGTAGACTTGATGCGTGGATGTATGTATGTGTGAGAGAGGAGAAAACTAAAGGTAAGAAGAGAGGATAATATAAGCATGCTCATACAGCGAGCCTTGAGCCTTTGCACTAGTGATAAGATAAAATTCTCGTTGACTAGACGCCCTGCATAAAATACTTCATACCATGATCACCACGATTCCCCCATCCAATACTAAGGATAACATCGAATCGATAGGTTCACTTAGGGCAGAAAATTTAAATAAACTTAGGCCTTTGGAGTCTAGTTTGGGGCATTGTCGATCTCCAAAGGCGCTTCTCCAAAGGACTTCTCTCGTCACGACATGTAGGGGGAATATTATGCGTGCGAAAGTTCTTTTGTGGAGTCGTTTTTGGTACCCGAAAGAATGTTCACTAGGTGCCCTTTAAGAAGAAACCTATATCACCTACTTTTTTAGACTTCAGTCAAATAGCCCTTTTGAGCTTTTTCTCAAAATTCTAGAAGAAGATCGAGCATGAACAGATTTTCGAGAACTTAGTCTCAATTTTATACAACCATTCGGCGGAGACAGCACTGTTAAAACTGACAGAAGATATTGGAACTGGTTTCGACAGTAAAAAACAGTTACTCACTATACTGCTACTGTTTGACTTAAGCAAGGTTTCAGACTCGAATTTCCCCTCGAGATTACTAAGTAAGCTATTAAGGATCGGCTTCTTTCGGTCAGTAGTTCTGTGAATCTTACTTGTCAAAAGGTATTAAAATTGTCTAGGTAGCGTGATTAACGCTGCTGGCTGCTTCAAACCTACCGGGGACGATCCTACAGATGTTTCTAGAGGTGCTGGTTAGCGTTTCTGCCTAATTTAACCACCCAGAGACTACCTTGAAGTTATATATACACTGCTTCCACTGCTAATAATCAAGCTCCCTATATACTATCACTATTTCAACTACATCTGCTCATGCAGAATATACTGATACTGCTACTGATACTGCTGCTTCTACTAATCCAGGCTCTCCTGCAGCTGCACGTCCATAGCCTAGTGCTGATTTTTATGCTGATGCTGTTGTTACTGCTACTTATATCACTGATTACCAACAACTAGAAAGCGTACTTTCTTCTACAGCACTTGCGCCAGATGCGCATATTCAGAACAAACTATCGTCCGGTTCTATTTAAGCCACTTAACTACATATTGATATTATAATATATGACAAGGGCTTACGTATAAAGTTCATAGTGTATACAATACACCACTGATACATACACAAACTCAGTTTTTGAAATTTGTGTATTTAAAAATTGATATCTTAAAAGAGATAGATTGTAATACATTTATTTTTTAATATAAAATGTACATAATTGTTAATGATAAAAATTCATGTGGTTGATACATTGGGTATAGGTGAAATACATATTTTCTGTAATATAAATTAAAACTGCTTGCATAGGGTATTATTTGTTGGTTTATAATAATCTTGTTTATAATTATAGTTGTAAAAAACAGGAGTTTAATAAGATTGGCAAATTTCTACGTTCACAGTGATTCACGCAGATAGCGCTAGAGGCAATGTAAAATCACAGTTATAAATTTGCCTTTATAAGAAATCTTCGGTGCATTCGATATGTTAGCATAGATAAATGATTCATTAAAAATTGCATGGGTTCTTTAAACCCTTGATAAAACAAAAATACGAGTGATGAAGCCATTATGTACAATACTTTTTGCTATTAGTAATTTTTACCTTGAATCACTTCCCCAATGCATTGCATATATTTTAGCCAAGTGTCCGCGAAGTGTACGCCTTGTACGCATTTGTATTCGACCAATTGGTTCCATAGTTGCTGTTGCTTGAACTAGAGTTGTGTCACATGCAATTTTTCGAGCATCCTATAGAAAAAAATATTTTTTAATTCTAATTTTAGAAAAGCGAATAATTAACAAAGTATGATAAGATTGAATACAAAAGTGACCATTCATGGGCACTTAAATATTTTATCAATAAACCTAGACTTACAGACACTATCTTTAGATGTGGTAGGCCGCTGAATATTAAAAGCTACGGCACACACACACACCCACACTCACACACACACATACACACATACAAAATTTAAATGCCTGTTTTAAAAATACAATAAATTACTATCGTGTAAACAAAATATCTGATCTCTCTATATTAATAAAAATTCTTCGCCGACGACGTTTCGGAAATTAGCTCATCTTTAGTTTTGGTTATTGGGTTGAAATTCTGCCTTTTTTCCACGTTATTTTTAACCCAACTTTTGTTATCGAGTTGATAATGAATGATTTTTACGCAAGTTATTTTTGACTCCCCCTCATTTTGGGTTATTAGGGTTATATTAGCTTAAAATTCTGCATCTTGTCACGTTATTTTCAACCCAACTTCCGTTATTGGGTTTATAATTAATGATTTTAAAGTAATTTTACTGTTTTTAGCTCTCCCTCATTTTAGCTTGTCCTCATTATAACTTACTCCTATTTCCGCTAAAAATGCCAGATAAAAGTGCACCAAGTTTTGGATAGAACAACCTCACTACTATAGGTGAAATATCATTACAAGTAAATCCTGGTGGAAATTTTTCTAAAATTCGTTTTAACTCAAGCCTATTTGGATTAGTTTTTATTGCAACAAATAAATCTGGATTACTACCGATTTTTTTTACTGTAGTCATGGAATCCAAGAACTTTCGATGCATATATCTTGGCCTCCCTATACATATTGATGGAAGAACAAATACATTACCTGATCCTTCTTTGTGTTCATAATTTTCTGAATTATTAAAGGACTATTTGATACATGTACCAAACCTTGATAATATTCAACGCGTAACGTTTTTTGATTATATGTTTGAAAGTCTAATTTATTACATTCTATAATTATGTATGCTTGAATAATATATTGTTGTGTCAACCTATCACAATACAAAGTAGCAGAAAATTTTGATCTGGGTCTATATGTTAATCTGTATAAATAAGACGTCTAGAGCTATTTTCATTTTGTTTAAACATTGGATTCCACCCTAAATCTCCAGAAGGCAACTATTACAAAGATCATAGGGTCCAAATGATGAAAGAACTTATTCATAACAGAAGTATTATCAACTCCTTTTGGCAAATCTTTTAGATAAACGAAAAGATCCTAATTAGTTGGAACATCTTTGGAAACTATTAATGCTGCACATTTACCTGTAGAGGAATTATTATATCTACGATGGGTTTAATTTATGTTTCCTGTAGAATACAAGCAGTATTCAGTTAATGTTTCTGACTTGGTCAATTCATTTAAATTTTGTAATTTTTTTTTAATATAGGTTATTATTAGGGGTTTTAGAAATTATTTTAATATGTTAACGAATCAGTTTTGAATTTTTCTTAAGTCTTATACCAATAGCTTCTAAATTTTATATACATACAAATTTGACCACAATGAGCTCTATCATTTGAAGTTTTAATTGTATTAGGTGAAATATGACAAACATGACCTAGAATTTTTGGTAATTTTACCTTACCATTATGAAAACAACTTTTCTTAGAAAATTCTACGGACCAGTAAGCAGCATTATAATAAGGACATGAGTAATCCATTTCACCAAAGTCTAAGTACGAAAGTTATGATGAAAATAGTTTATTTGCTCTTTGTATCTGGTGACGTTTATTAACACGATTGCTATTCATAATTTGTATTGTATCCTTAAATCTTTTTTTCTGTAATCCCACCTCAGATATATTTTCAACTATATTTATGCATATCTCTTTCACTAATCTAACCTTAGACATATTTTCAACAATGTCCTTAGACCTTTTGTTTTGTAATCCAAGTTCACTCATGTTGTTGACTGTATCTTTTTGTCTTTTGTTATCTTAAAAATAAGAACTCATATTTCCTACTCTGTCTGTTTTTTTTTTTTTATTATTAAACAGGTTTCACTCATATTTTCAATTAGGTCACCTACCTTTTCTTTTTTCGATAATTACTGTTTGAATCATCGATTTTAGATTTTAAAGCATCACGATTTATATGATAGTAAATTTTATCGAAATTTTTTTATAATTAGCCCAATAATTTAAATTTGTATAATTTTGTATGTCATAATATCACATGTTTATGGGACCAGATAAAAAAAATTCAATTCATTTTCATTATAAGTACCAGAATCGCGACTGTAATATATAAAATTTATAAAGTTTGTACTAGAAACTGAAATACGAACAGAATATAGACGTACTATTATTTCTACTTCACTACCGTGCGTATTATTCACCGACAGATGTATTTTATAAGTACTACCATCAGTAACTTTTAAAAAGTACGATTCGTCGCCTACGATAATAGCTTAAAATAGTCCCAATTCTCATTAACATGATTTACAATTTTGACTCTAGTTTTCATATGATTTTTTTCCATATTAAACAAAAATACGAAAAGCAACGAAAGAAGCAATTGCCATCTTCGAAAATTTTGTTTAAGGTTATAGGCCACCCTATAAACCTGGAAACCGCTCTTAAATGATTTTCACACCTAGACACCAAAAAGCACTGTCCAAACTACCTAGACCTCGTCTTCAACCACTCTGTACACCAAAACACTACCGTCGAATAATTTTTACACCTAGACACAAAAAAAAAAAAAACACGGTGCGCTCCACCTAGACGTCGTGATCGGCTACCCTAGCTACCTAGTTACTTTTACTGTTCTGAAACGTAGAGTATGCACCAGCAATTTCTTACTCGCTTTCGTGGCGCATTTTTTCGTAGCACAACACATTTGACGCACGCTAGACTAATACGACTCGCGCGTTCCCGCCAAAACTAGCACACCTCGAACTTTAAACCACCAATTTCTATAAAACTTTACCGATTTTTACGAAACTGTCCCCAAATGAACATTTATAAATATTTACAATTTACAACTTTTGATTGTGATAAACGTAGATATAATGCAGCTAAATGTAATGCAGTAGCTGTGGTATTTGTAGGTAAAAATGGTCAACCACCAGAAGATCGGGATGTATGTATATATTCAAAACATAGAGTACCTAATAATATACCATACATTAGTAAACATGTAGAACCTATATCATATCGACTTATGTATCCTAATGGAGGTTTTGGATGGATGCCCAAAATGAAAAATAAAATTAACGAAAACATAATTTCGATGCTACAATTTCATTATGAATTCAGCATTTAAATCGATTTGAATCCTTGCTTAAATTTAGGAAAATTAACTCAACAATACATTGTTGATGCTTGGGTAAAAGTTGAAGGTTCATGATTATTTTTTTCAAATATAAATCAACACCAATCAGGGAAAGATTTATACGAAGGTGTCATTGATCACAAAAAATAAAAGTAACGCTGACAACGTAAAATTTGGAAAAATGGTTATATTACCTCCAACATTTTTATGAAGACCACGATTGTTAGAACAAAACTTTTTAAATTCAATGATAATAGTTCAAAAGTATAGTAACCAGATCTTTTCATTACTTTGACATGTAACCCAAAACGAAAGATAATTAAACAAAATTTGAGAAAAAATGAATCAGCTACGAATACACCTGATTTAGTTGCGAAAGTTCATAAATTATTAAATAAAATTCTTAAATAAAAACATTTTTGGAAAATGAATTGCATATACTCATTGGTACTTATTGGCTATTATTCATAAAAATCATGAATTGAATAATGCAAATGATGTTGATAAACTTATAAGTGCAGATGTACCTTATGAAATGAAATATCCAAGGTTACATAATATCGTCAAGCAATCAATGATACATGACCCTTGTGTCAAAAATGGCTTAAATTCACCATGTATGGATAGCGAAATAAAAAAAATGTACCAAAAACTTACCAAAATAGTTTAACAAGCAAACAACTTTTAATAATACTGGATATCCCCTTTATCGACAAAGTAACAATGGAAAACAAATTCATTTCAAGAAAATAAAATATCTGCTAATCGATTTGAAGGTAATAATGAAAACGAATGTAAGGAAGAAAATTTGAACTACGATAAAATGACACAATATTTAAATACAAGATATTTAAGTCCTCCAGAAGTAATGTATCATCCACTACAATATGCAATGTACGTTTTATCACACGAAATTTATCGATTAGCTGTACATTAAAAAATGAATAGTTTATATTCTGCTCTGTGTAACCTGTTTGATTATATATGCGTATTTTATCACCCAGTAAATATTAAAGAATTGTTTGAAAAATATGAAGCATATTTTCACAGTCCACTGTTAACTAAAGAAATAGGTGATAATATCTCACTAAAACATATCAATTCTATTTTAACCAGTCACGGGTATACACTGACCGATTTTGATTTACCTTAGTGTGGATGTTGATGGAAACTGATTATGAAGAATTTTATGCAACGAATGAAATTGAAAATGATTCATTATACAATATGAGCTCTTTAACGAATGAACAACGTAAAATGTTTGATGTAGTAATAAAAAGTGTTATTAATAAAGATAATCAAGTAAAGTGTTTCTTTATTAATGGACCTGGAGATAGTCGAAAAAGCTACTTAATACAATCATCACTCATTTGAATGAAAAAAAAAGTGTTTTACCTATAGCATGTACTGGTATAGCAGCAAATTTATTAATAAATGAAAAAATTCACATGTAATTTTTAAATTACCGTAAAATATAAATGAAGATTCAACGTACAATATTACTCTAAATTTAATACATAGAAAAAATCTGAAAAATGTAGAGGTCATAATTTTATATGAAATAGGAATGACGTCAAAACATGCTTTTCAGGCAAAGGTGGATACATTATTTAAAGACTTATGTAATTATGACATTGAATTCGGTGTTCAAGTAATGATTGTATCAGGTGACTTCTGACAAACACTACCTGTCGTCAAACATGGAAATCAAACAGAAATTATTGAAAATTGTGTGAAAAACAATCATTTGTGGAGTAAATTCCAAATAATGACTTTCAAAGATAAAATGAGAGTTAGTAATTGAGTTTAAACAATGGCAATCAAAAATTAGCGATGGAAAATATTCCAACAAATTTTATCACAGCCATCCTTTAAATACTTTTGCGTTAGATGGTGAATGATTAGAGTATGGTGGAATTTGTGTTTAAATATAATTACCTAGATAGTATGCTATGCCGTCGCCCCACTACGACTGCTTGTATCGGACAGCGACGCTTCACTGAGGCATTTAAAATGTCTCGTAACCTCAGTCGTTCAAACGTAGCCTCAGTAATGACGATGCACCGTTATCGTTCTTTTAGGCAGGAATCGGTTGTGTAAATGACTTTATTATTATTAGATCATCAGTCGCAATACCGTGCATGCGTAGTCTGCGTCCATCCTATGTACGTCATTACCGACTCATACGCAGCGCGACGTTGTAGGCTATTGAGCTCCCTAAGCGGTCACTTCGATAGGTCATTAAGGGCCTCGGGTCGGTTCAGCGCTCTCCAGCTCCAGCACGACGTACGTCTGAATTTCCAAAGGTTCATTTTGCAGCCCGAAAAGTATCCTTCAAAGTTATTTTATTACAGGTGCATTAAAGTGGCTGCATATAATAAAATAATTTTCGTGGATATACGTATGGCTAAGTAAAGAATCGCAGCAGATCACCCTGAGATAGCTGCAGCGGAGCTCCAGGAGGTCACAGCAGCGGAATCTAATGAAGTCGCTGCATCTGAGGTTCAAGAGGTAACAGCAGAGCTTCAAGAGGCCATAACAGCGGGGATTTCCGCACTAACAGCTGCAGACCTTCCAGGAGCACCCGAACCCGCCGCCCCGGAAAATAGTGAGTACTTTGCTGTAGTTTCGGATAGTATAGATTACTATCCTAGATTTAAGACTAATCCTATGAAAGTTAATTTAAAAATAAATAAAGATGTTTTAGTTAGCGATAGACAGGATGATTCACAGAGATGTATGCGGAATTTATTTAGTTATATAACTGAAAATTGTGCGCCGACCGATTACGTATTTTTAGATTGTTGGCCGACTACCAATTCAATGATCTGTGGAGAATGATAGATCTTATCACCCAGAGTTCGCGTGAATTGAAAGTCGATGGCACGTTATGTATTAGAATAATTAGCATCACACCGCCTACGGTCCCTAACAAATTATGACATTATAAAATCAAAATCCGTAGTTAGCATAGTTAATAAAGACGGTAAATGTCTACCGCGCGCGTTAGTCGTAGCCTTAGCGCACTGCGCAAAACAGGAGCACGATTTGCCTACCGTGAATACGGTAATATACCTTGTAATAATATCATATCCGTTGAACAGAATGCTCATGAATGCGGCAAATCATACTGTCTCACTTGCACATGCGTAAGACCGTATAATCATTTGTGTTATGTACCGATTGTCCGAAATAAAATTAAAAAAATTTTGAGAATATGGTGGATAACAAAGCCATAAAAAAACCAGCGCATGTTTTTCTTTTTTATGACTTTGAAACTACCCAAGAGGAAGAGTTCGAAGGTCTCAGTAAAATTTCTTTTAAACATAATGTAAATTTAGGTGTAACGCAGTTATGCTGCGAAAAATGTATTGATTCAAATATGAATCAAGAATGCGAGTTTTGTGGCGGTGGTGTAACTGTTGTGTTCAAAGGCACCAATACCGTAAAATTATTTATTGAATGTATAATAAATGCGGAAGCATCAAAACTAAAAAATATAAAAATACTTTGTTGAAAAAACAAACATTACACCTAAAGTTATAATGAATGGTACTAGTATCATGATTATGACTATAGGTGAAGGGCTCAAATTTGTTGACAGCTTAAATTATTTTCATATGAAATTATCTGACTTACCAAAAGCTTTTGGTTTTTCCGATGATCTGATTAAAGGTACGTTTCCGCATTTATTTAATAAAAAGGAATATTATAACTACGAAGGTACTATACCTGATGAGAAGTTTTTCTCTCCAGAATCCATGAGTGTTCACGAGAGAAAAAAATTTCAATCGTGGCATAAAGAGATGCCAGAATCTAATTACGTTTTCAAATTTCAAACTGGAAATTTAAAATATTGTAAAACCGATGTTGACATTCTTAGAAAAGCTTGTTCAGCGTTTAGAAAAAGTTTTGTAGAAGTAGGTGGTACATGTCCGTTTGTTGAAGCTTCGACAATTGCTAGTGCTTGCTCGAAAGTTTTCCGTAAGAACTTTCTTAAACATGACGAAATAGGCACAATACCGCCTGGTGGTTACAGGAAGAAAAATACTCATTCTAAAGAATCTATAGAATGGTTGCTTTTCAAAGAGAAGGAGACAGGATTCGACATTCAACACGCTGGTAAAGGAGCTGAAGTTAGGCTCACCGAAAACATTTTGGTTGACGGTTACTATGAATCGGTCACCGGTGATCGATACGTTTTTCAATATCATGGGTGTTTTTATCATGGTTGTACTTCATGTTATAAGGGTACCGAACGCTTAAAATCTGTACATGGTACGAATTTCGAAAAAAAATAAACACGTACTTTAAATACGTCGGCTCGAATAGTAAAGGCAGGGTATACATTAACTGAAATTTGGGGTTGTGATTTCAAAAAAATAAAAAGTAATTTTTCAGCTGACATAAAGAGATATATTGACAATCACCCTCTGTTATGGTCGGACACTTTGAATCCTCGCGATGCCTTTTATGGTGATCAAACGGAGAATACCGTAAATTTGGCAGAAGTAAAGGAAGGTGAAACTATTATGTCGATATATGTTCGCTTTACCCTTACATTTGTAAAACAGGTAAATTTTCTATAGGATACCCTGTCATTTTTGTTGGGGACGAGTGTAGGCAATTAACCGGGGGTAATAACTGTTTAAGTAGGGTCGAGGGGTTAGTAAAATGTCGAATTCTGCCTCCACGTGATTTATTTCTTCCTGTACTACCTGTGCGAATGCACAAACGTCTAATGTTCGAGAATTTACGACGCGCAATCACGTGAGAACTATATTTCAGAATATGAGCGAAAAGAGGATATAAAATTAGATAGAGAAAAAATAGCTAAAAATCCTGGCTTAAGTTTTTTAGCAAAACTTTGTTTAAATTCATTTTGGGGTAAGTTTGGCCAGCGAGAAAATATGGGCGTTACAGAAATTATAAATGATCAGGTTAAGCTTATGGAAATTTTGCAGTCATCTGATAGAGCTTTAAAAAATGTATTACCTGTCAATCAGGAAACTTTATATCAACTGGGCTAACACAGGCGATAATTATAAACCATCATCTGTAACAAACGTTAGTAAAGCCGCTTATACCACGGCTCAGGCTAGGTTAAAACTATACTCTTATTTAGAAAAACTTGGCAGGAGAGTGCTGTATTATGACACTGACTCCTGTATATACTTAAATAAAACTACCCATACGGATGCTTCGACAATAATAAATGCAGCAATAGACAACGTGGCCTCCGACGACGACGCCGACGACAGTTCATACAGAGTATGAAGTTTTAAGAGCTAGAAGAAAAATCGGTAAAAACAGTAGTGGTGGTAATATTATACAAGCAGGTGGTTGGTTAAAATTTCCTACGTAATTTGTAAAATGAATAAATATGGACGAAGCTAATCAGTTTTTAAATAAAATTTATTATAACCCAAAAGATGAAGCAGGCTACGCAGGAGCCTATCGCCTTGTCGATAAAAGCAAGAATAAAGCAGATAAAAATAATATTTACAAGTGGTTAAGAGCCCAAGATACATAAATATTGCATAAACCAGTACACCGAAAATTTCAAAGACTTCATTATAATGTACCGACTATAGATTCTGTGTGGGAGGGTGATCTTATAGAGCTTACACCATTAAAAACTGATAACGATGATTTTTCATATTTACTAGTGGTTATCAAGGTACTAAGTAAATATGTCTTTGTCGAACCTATTAAAGACAAAACTTGTTTAACCTTTACAGAGGCGTTTAAAAAAATTCTTTCGAGAAGTAATGATAGAACGCCTATAATATTTCAAACTGATAAAGGTGGCAAGTTTTTAGTCCGTGAAATGCAAACTTTCTTAAAATCAAAAAAATATAACTCACCAGGTAATTAGAAATCCAGACAGTAAATCAGCTATTGTTGAAAGATTTAATCGTACTTTAAAAGAACGGATGTGGCGTCATTTTACACATAAAAACACAAAACGTTACATTGATATTCTGCAAGATCTAGTTTACGGTTACAATAATTCTAGACATTCCACAATTAAGATGGCGCCAGCAGCCGTTACTACATACAGGGTGTCCCATTTTAACTTAGACAGCTGAATAACATGACAAATTGCAATCTAATCAAAAAATGTTTCAGACAAAAGTTGTTGGGCATTGAGAGGCTGACCCTTCTGTGACCTTGAATATGTCCTTGAACTTCATTTTCAAGGTCATTTGAAGGTCAACTTTTGTTTTTTTAATATAACCCCCTATTTTTGATCTCGGATTCGAAAAGAGCGCGAAATTTTACGTCCAGGTGAGCTTTTGCTATAGGAGACGATGTGAACTTTTTCTGAGATTGACCATAACCCCGAATGTTAAAATTCCACAGATCGACTTTAAATGAAGCAGCAGTCTTGTGTTTATGTAAAAAATCATATTAGATAGTTTCATATTCAAATTACAAAATGACACCGAAGTAGTATTTTTTATTTATTTATCGACTTTTGAATACGTGAACTTTTTATCCAAACTCTGACCCCACAGTATTTTTTTTATTCGTCTAGGGTCGCTTTACATACTTAAGGTGCTTACACCTTTTGTTGTTGTATCTCTTCAATATTGTATCCATTTAGTGTAGTATCCTAATTCACTAGATTTTATGTATTTTTTGGCACATTTGTAATTGAACATTAATTAATCTGACAAAATTCTTGTCATTGCAATGGCAAATTATACGCCTAATGAAGTAGTCAATATTCTTATAACTTTTGGTGAATGTGGTAGGAATTACAGACTTACTGTCCAAACTGATGCAGAGCGGTTTCCAAATCGCCGCCATCCTACTGCTCAACAAGTGATAAACATCGAAAGATCTCGCAATAATTCACTGCATCGCCAAAGAGAGAGAAATAGGCTTCAGAATAATAACGACCCTAGGTTGCTTGCAGTTTTGGCTATGGTTCACCAAAATCCCCGTATTAGTACCCGTCAAATAGAACGGGAATTGGGAGTCCCTCGAAATACAGCTCACAGATTGTTACGATCAGTCAATTACCATCCGTATCACATGGTACAGGAATTAAGTGAGGCTGATTACGAACTCAGAGTACATTTTTGTAGATGGGCTCTTGAGATGTTGGATCAAAATCCAGATTTTTTTTGGAATGTTTGTTTCAGTGATGAAGCGACATTCATAAGCAATGGTAGTCTCAATAGGCATAATTGTCATTATTGGTCACCAGAAAATCCACATTGGTATCGTGAGGTGCTTAATCAACATCGTTGGAGTTTACATGTATGGGTCGGTATTTGCAATGACCAAGTAATTGGACCACATTTTTTTGAACGTACCATTAATGGTCAAATGTATTTAGAATTTTTGGAAAATGATTTGCCAAGATACCTAGAGAATATTCCTCTTGCAATAAGACTAAACTTATGGTATCAACAAGATGGTGCTCCGGCTCATTATGCTCGTATTGTACGGACATTTTTGAATGAAAAGGGGGTTTCCTTATCAATAAGTGTTTGACTCTGTGTTGACTTGTACCTAGGGACAAGGTTTGCATTTCTTCAGTATATGTATTACATTGTCCTTTAGTTGTCCACAATAAAATTACATATTATATTATTGAACATGGTCACTGATGTAGTCTATGTAAGCTTTATGCCCCAAACAGAAATTTGACCTTGAAATGACTTGTAGAGTTTACCCCTAACGCAAAAGCTCACCTGGGCGTAAAATTTCGCGCTGTTTTCGAATCCGAGGTCAAAAATAGGGGGTTATATTAAAAAAACAAAAGTTGACCTTCAAATGACCTTGAAAATGAAGTTCAAGGACATATTCAAGGTAACCGAAGGGTCAGCCCCTCAATGCCTAACAACTTTTGACTGAAACATTTTTTGATTAGATTGCAATTTGTCATGTTATTCAGCTATCTAAGTTAAAATGGGACACCCTCTATAATGCCCAACAGGCTAAGCGTAACATGGATCTCAGGTATAAAACACAGGAGAAAACCCAAGTACTCAGTTGGGGACATAGTACGTATGTAAAGGTTATGAGGGTAACTGGTCAGAGAAAATTTTAAAAATTATCAAAGTATTAAAACATAGAAAACCACCGGTTTACGAGCTCGATGATTTAAATGGTGAGTTAATAGACAGTATATTTTATGAGGAAGAACTCGCAGTAGTAGAAAAAGATTTAACCAACGCAGAATACGAAATAGATAAAATTATCTAATCAAGTGGTAAAGGTAAAAAGAAAAAACATTTTATTAGCTGGGTTGGCTACCCTAGTAAATTTAATTATTGGATACCTGCTAAAGATATACAAAAAATCTAAACAAAATGAAGAAAAACCAGTTTTATATGATTTTATCTAGTAATAGTAGTATGAAAGTATATCCAGAGAACACCACTGCCTGCTATGTCACGAAGCTATCTCAAGAAATCAATTTGCACAGCTCATGGGAAGTAGGAATTTCTGAAATACACTTCCCGCGCTCATTTTTACATTTAAGAAAAGAAAATAGATATCTAACAATGTTTTCAACTATATCACCTTTACATAGAGATATATACGGCAACCAACCGTTTCATAACCTAGAAGTAACCGCATCTATTCCCTATGGCATTTATAATAATTTTATAGAATTTTTAGACCATTTAAATGAAATTCTATTAATAAACAATTCACATGTGATATATAGATTTTCAATTGAGCATAACAATACCTACGTTTTTGCCAAACGCACATGCAGTGATGAGCTCTGCAATTTTGAACATTCAGTGCAGATGAGTCGTGCTGCATTAGATATACTAGGCTTTGCTGAGGTTTCTGAACGTATAAAAGTAGACAGTAATCCTGCTATAGCAACTCGCCCTGCTAGTATTCTGAATGCACTATCAAGACAATTGTATATTTATACAGATGTATGTGAACCAACGATTGTTGGTGACGTACAAGCAGTTCTAATGCGTATCGTCCCTGTCAATTACAGGGATTATGTATTTGCTTCTAATCAGTATTAAACTTTTACACCTGTAAACTACGTACCTTTAATAAGGAATTGCTTTCGAACCATTACAATAGATATAAGAGATCATCTGGGCCTTGTAATACCATTTGAGTGTGGAACGTCGACGTTGACACTTCATTTTAGACAAATAACATAACTTTATTTAACATGATGCATTACGATCATTATTATGAGGCGCAAGTCGCTAGTGGCGGTGTCGAGTATGTATATACAGGAGCCCCGTGTCAGAAGGGTCATGGTGGGCGCGCGCTGATGGGTTCTCCGCATGTCGCGAGCCAATCAGCGGGCGACGATGCGCGGCTCGCTATCCGCGCGGACTGACAGCCAATCAGAAGCCAGCAAGAAGCGCGGGCCCGACGAGCACGAGAGGAGAATGAGCGCGAGAACGTGCGGGAAATCCGAGAGTTCTCTCCCGACTGTCGACGGAGCACGTCGACGTTTGCAAGAGTTTCGTGCGTTCTCCTCTGCTTGTCGACCCGAATGGAAGGAAGTGCCAACACCCGGACGAGCCAGCGACCATCCCGACGAGAGGAAGGAAGCCAACCAGTCCGCGACTATCCCATAGGACCAGAGCAGCCAGCAACATCGGCGTGGGGGAGCCGAAGCCGCCAGCTGCCACCAGGTCCAGGAGTCCGGGAGGCGTCGACGGGAGCACATACGGACGTCCACCGGAAGCCTCGAGAGAAGAGAGCGAGTAAGCGAGAGAGTAAGCGAGAGAGTAAGAGAGAGAGAGAGAGAGAGAGAGAGAGAGAGAAAGAGAGAGAGAGAGAAAGCCAGCCGTCAACAGACTGGACCTGGGGCTAAGGCCTGCCGTCTGCTGCAAGAGTGCGGCTCGTGTGTGAGCGCGCCAACATAAGCTCTGCGTGGCTACATTGTGCGCGGGAGGCATCATTGCCACCGCGTTGTAGGGAAGGGCTGGGCGAAATACAAGTGCAATAAACTGTTAACCATTGTGTGATTCTTTTCACCTCTCCCTAGCGTTCTCCCAAACGTGACGATTGTGCCAAATCCTACGTAAAAGAAAAATCCTAGCGCATGCGAAGCTCTAGGTGTTGCGCACCTGTGTTGGGAGGCGTCGCACAGAACAATAAGTGGTTTCATGTTATTTATATTTTATTTTTCGAAAAAATATGAAATACTCATGAAAATGAAAAAAAAAATGAAAAAATTTACTAAAAAGGACTGAAATCTCTAAAAATTTAACTTTTAAAAAGCAAAAAATTATTTTTTTTTTAAGGGCTTATTTAACTGAAAATTAAGATATATAATGATCAATTTGGAACAATTTACTACGCAATTTGCGATGCCCGTTTCATTGTACCATGGTGTTTGTATCGCGTTCTAATACATAAAAAGAAAATTTTAGTTGTTCACCAAAAACCAAATGAAACGGACATGGCAAGTTATGTAGTAAATATCTTGAGAGTTGTTTCAAATTGATCAGTATATATCTTAATTTTCAGTTACATAAGCCCTTGAAAGATAAAATAATTTTTTGCTTCGTAATGATTAAATATAAACAACTTGACTTTGTTTAATTGATCTCAGTTCTTTTTTATCTGTAATTTCGCGGAATACATCAAAGTCGCCTAACCTTTTACTTTTTTAAAAGTTAATTTTTTTTAAAGGTCTGATCTATCTTCAAATTGTAATACACACTGGAATCTGATAAAAAATGGCACCATTTGTTTAGAATTATGATTCGAAAGTGTTCTACAACAATCGGTTAATTGCATTGTATATGCCGAATACGACAATATTCTTGAAATTGACTCAACTCGTCAAGTCATCGTTGATTTTGGAGGCTAGCTTTTAGAAATTTTATGATTCACTTATTATATATTATATAATAACCACTAATTAGTCCTTTTCACTACGTAAGCTAGGCCTCCTACTGATAACAAAACTCATTACTTTGTACGGCATTAGGTATAAATTACAACTCCTTAATATGACCAGCTGTTAGAAAGGTCTTGTGCTTCCTACTCTACGCGTCTGCAACAGCTCGAAATTATGGATTATATAGTCGACATTGATGGCTCTTGCGACAATGCTGACAAGTTCATGATCAAAGAAGTTGCTGTTGTTTCTTTAAATAAAGAGCATATCACTCACTGGATCGCGACTGAACCCCATTCATTCTTAGACTTACCTATCAAAATACAAGTATACAATAATTGGCTTACAAGTAACGTTCACGGTATAGAGTGGTTCGAAGGAGATATTCCATACCGTCAGCTACACGCTAATCTTAGAGAATTAGCAAGAACAGCAAGACAGATTTTTGCTCGTGGTGCTGAAGAGACAAAACTTATACAAAGTATAACTACACGCCATATAGAAAATTTGGAGAAATATAACTGGTCATCTACATATCATTTACCAAAACGAGATATTTTCTGCTGCTATCACGGATCTCTACATCACGGTACTCATAATTGTGCTTTAAATAATGCCTACAGACTTAAAGCATGGGTTAACAAGAACATTGCTCTTTTCACTGCCCTGGATACTCACTACAGTTATTCGGATCCAAGACTCGTTTATCGAACACCCGCTGATTATATAGGAGCTAGCGGGTCTTCAACGAGTATACGTGTTGAACCATCTAGTACTCTGGATTATTATTATTCAAAACAACAGATGAAAAATATTAAATATACAAGACCTCCAACACCTGGTCGCACATTAGAAGAACCAATATACGACGAGGTTTCGAACAGTGGCTATTATACAAACTCAGTACCGTCACCTAAAACAAACTCTACGTATATGCAAGATGAACATGAGTCAAATACGGGATGCTCTACGTTTATTAAGAATACCTTCAGCGGGTGTATTCCCTGCCGACAGGATTCCTCGGACATTGATGAGACCGACGGGATGCATATTTAATACAGACATACACACACAGCCTGGATCTCATTGGGTCGCTTTATACATTGACAGACGGGGTCACGGAGTCTTTTTTGACAGCTACGGAGTACCACCTGTTTTTCCACACCATATAAGGGCAGTGCAGCGTAATACTATTTTTTATGAGTGGAATACTCTACAATTACAAAGTCTAAACTCTAAAGTGTGTGGTCAGTTTTGTCTGATGTTTTTGGACTATATGAAATGCGGTTATTCATTAGAGGGATTTTGTAAATTATTCACTACTGATTATAGGAGAAATAATAAAAATATAGAACGTTTTTATAACCGTCTTCGTGGTTTCACAGTTAAATTTAAAAATAGTAGTAAATATAAATATCATGTAGGTAGTGGTAATAAACGTCATTCGAAATATTGTATTCAATCATGTAAACCTAAAATATTATAAACAATTTGTATGTAACATTCCAATTATAACTATTATAACTATTATTAAAAATAAATATTATAAAATTTTATACTACTTTTCTGAATAAATTAATGTAAAAGACATTTGCAATTGTTTACAAATTATTTATTATTACATTTTCCTTATTTACCGAAACTAAACATATACCCTGCACCTATTATTTATTTAGTTTTACGTAATTATTATTGATATTTATTATTATTATTATTATATTCATATAAGCGTGTATAGACACTCTCGAGCAGGCGCGCGCGCGCGCACACACACACACACACACACGCACGCATGCACGCACGCACGCACGCGCGCACACATATGCCTGAATGTGGAGATGTGTGTACACATATGCATTCATATGGGCGTCTACACATATGTATGCATACGTGCGTGCATGTACACATATGTATGCATAAGTGTTAGAAGGTGCAGAAATCTACCTCACCAATACGTAGTTAAGAGGATGCCACACGTACACGGTGTATTGACAGCTGCTGAAGGGAGGGGGTAACTCCCACAGACGCTACAGCCACGCCATATCGTTGGCTAGAGGAGGGAGGTACACACGTTAACCATTCTGCCCGCCATCTTGGACCTAACCTTATACGAGCGTCAGCTGGCCCCCACAACGGCGGCCATCTTTGGCCCCATCCTTATACGCCGACTGAGGCTCTCACCTCCCATCTTTGGCCGCCATCTTGTTCCTATCCTTGCACATATACTACTAAAGTAGATATTTGTATTTATTGAATTGAAAATTCGAAAACCCAATATAGAAGTAAATAGTGTCGCGGTCGCCGCAGGCTTCTAAAACTCGCCTTCGTGGCGCTACCGCGCCACTTGATTCGACACTTCTACCTGTTCTTTAGTTGATTGTCTACAAAGAAATGGAAAGGCGCTAGTCAAAGTCGCCACTAAAAAAAGTAATCAGCGGTATAAATAATTTTAAGTATTTCGGTTGTAACTATTTACTTACCTTCAACAAAAATAAAAAAATTTTAAGTCAATTTGTTCCTAAAATACCCCTTTATGACAAGGAATGGTCCCGATTCGATGTTTCATAAAATATTTAATTTGCAACATCAATATGAAAAGTGAAATTTTCAATCCTCGTGAGATAACTTTTTACACTTTTGTAATCCACATTTTCTTAGTAATAGCTGTACATAATTATAACAGAAAAATCCACTATTAATTGTGTATCATAAATCCTCTGCTTTACCTCATTTCTTATTATAGTAGCAGAGCGTGGTTCTGTTCTTATCTTCTACATTGACTCTTTAGTCATGTAGAGATAATAAAAGTAAAGTTAAAAGTCACGTGGGGAGATAAAAGTTTTCAAGTGAAAAAACAGAAGTGAAGATTTACTTACGACAGAATAATATAAGCAGAAGTAAGTCACCAGTTATATTGGTGACTTGATCGATACATTAAAGGAAGAAGATTAAACAGTAGCTTAAGTGAAGAATAAGATCCAAATTTCTGAAATAAAAAATAATAACGACCATGATGATAGAAGAACAAATGTTTTTGCAGAAAAGAAAATCCAAAAGGAAAACTGCTTTAAGGGTGGAAAAGTAGGGCATTTTGTAAGAGAGTGCGAAGATGGCAGCTAAGCAGGACACGAAGGCGGAACATCGCGAGGCTCAACACGTGATCGCAGCTGTGGCAGATGAGGAAGAGGAAACTTACACCAGAGGACGTGGAAACTCCCGTCAGCCACAACAGCAGCAGCAAGGAGCCAACACAGGCCAACAAAGCGGATCAGTTACGAGCGTGTGGGTAGCTACAGCGAAGGAGCGCAAAATATAGGTAAAAACAGGTTGATTAACGAAATTGAATGGTTGCTTGATAGTGGTTGTACGGACCATATTAAAAATTATGAGAGTTCTGAAAAATGTGTAGAAATAAAGAAGCCGCTAGGTATTTACTGAGGTGATAATAGTCCGTTACAAGCAACAAAAATCGGAAATTTTTTAGTTTATTTCGATGTTTTTGGAACAAGTAATAAAGTAAATCTAGAATTGAAATCAAATTTACTAAGTATTGCTAAACTAACTGATAATTATACTATTATTTCAAAAAGAAATGTTTTAAAGATTATTGATAAAAGTGATCAGGTTATAGCTGTAGCGTACAGAAAAATATAGTGCTTAAAATAAAAGGTAAATTAAAATATGCTGACATTGAAAAATATGCATCTAAAAATTAATTTTATTCTACTCTGACTCTCGAGTTAAGTAGAGAAAAAGGAGGGAATTTTAAAAGTGAGAATTGTGTAAAAAATGCCGAGCAAAATATTAACATACAAGCAGGGTCACTTCACTCATAACGTCCCTCGGTTGATGTTAGGTATAAATGTTCATAGCTTCAAAGAAAATTTAAAGAAAATGATATTGTAATGATATGCACAAAAAATTAAAAGGTTGCGCGAGTTTGATTATTTTTCTGTGAATGTTAATAACATAATTTGTAACTCATTAGAGATGGAACTGAAGTGTGTGTTGAGAGTATTTGAAGAGAACCGAGTAGGTGAAGGAGATTTAGAGGCAGTAATGCCAAGATTTTCAAGCTCTTTCCATATCTCTGCAACGTCAGTCAAGGTAGACAAGCGTGAATAGTAGTAATTCAGCCTAGCCTGATTAACCTGTATATGAGTGCCGTCCCTTGCAATTCTATAAAAGAATAGATCCCAAGGTAATCGACTCTTGCGAAAGGGCCTATATAGTCTGTTTCTTACAGTCAAAAGGTCACGGTGAACCACGGGTGACGTCCTGGTGTCACAGTCTTTAATGGGACGAGATAATTTATGGCGTTCGTTCGATTAGCGTTAAGAATGTTAATGCATTCGCCAAGTGATGGCGTGGTCAAGGATAACCAGTCACATGCGCAAGGGAAGTCCTTTAACTTCTAAGCACAGATTCCTTTGTAGTTTCTGTAAGAGTATGTAGCAGGTACATGGCGTGGAATCTGTACGTCGAGTGTGGTCGTGATAAGGTATGTATGTTGAATGAAAGGAGAGTCTCGTCTTCCTGTGTAAGAGCAGGCGATATTGCTCATCAATTAGGCATAGGTTAAGCCAGGTGTCAGAGTCTTGTCTGTGATGGGTTGCACTATATGGCACAGAGGTAAGAGAGTTCTTATCGATGAAGGCCCTGATGAAGTTGGCGTCTTCAGATAAGGAAAGTTGGTCAGCAATAAAGTCACGCTTGATGACCTTCGTGGAGTAGTTGTACATATGCGTTGTTAATTGATAAAAATGATTGAGCGATAAAAAAAATGATTTTTTCCGCTTATTCTGACATCTTTTTGTGTATAAAAAATTTTCTAAACATTCAAATCAAATTCCCTAAATTCATACCAAAACTACAGGTGTACAAAGTTTCCTCCTTGAGTTTGAGACCAAAAGAACCATTCGTTCACTTGGAATCCTACGGACTGTGAGCTGAAATCAGTAAAAATAACATTTGGAGAAAATCAACTTTAAAGTTTATGATTATTGTTGAAAGTGTAACTTAAATTAGTGCTTACCAAATCCTTTGGGACCAAGTTTTCTATGTTCCACACACATAGATCTTGACTATCAGCAATTATGAGGTATATTCACTTATACCTCTGGGTTCTGTACGGCTTTTCTTACCTGCAACCAGAAAAAGGCATTTCATACATTTTTATAAAAATGTGATAAAATAGTACATTGTACAACAAGGGGCGAAAATGGACTTTTCCAATCGAGAATGATGTTTGAGCACGAGTGGTAGTCGAGGGCGCCTACGGCGTCTGGAAAAGCACATTCGCCCCTCGTTGTTCACCGTGCTTTTTATAATAAGTGTATAAGGAAGACCATTTTTGTCGCCTGTGAAGTGGATTGAGAATGGAGGTATGCGTGTATATATATATATATATATATATATATATATATATATATATATATTTGGAAATTTTTGGAAAATTTTAATATTTTGGAAATTGTTTCAACTTTTTGTAACGATTTAAAGCTTTAGTAAGGAGATAAATAAAAAAAAATGAATCGAGCTCAGTTTATAGGGGCCGAAAATGGTCTTTTATATGCACGTGTTATAGAAAGGTTATTTTATCCTTGATAATGATGACACTTTATACTTATCTTCTCTTTTTGTTACTACAAGTTGAAACCGATAGAAAATTACCAGTCTAACCTCCAAATGTTTAATCCGGGCGCTCCAGTCTCTGTAACGGCTTTTTCTTCTATCACTGCAGACTTCATGATGTCCTTGACCACTTCTTCACACTTTACTGAATTGTTAGTTGATTGAAACATATGCGGACTGAGCCATGGGTTTTAAGCAATCCATCAACCCACAAAATGTTGATAGACCAGCGTGTCCAAGTTCTAAAGCACGAAATGTAACCACTGCGCATCTGTTGTTCTCCCAAGCATGGTTCTTCACGCCAACTTTTCTGCATGAGTTGATAGCTGCCAGCTGACCACACTCAATGCACTACTTTAATCTTGAATTCTAATCCTTGAGCTTTGGATTCGCGAAGTTGAACTTTGTCATGGCATTGATTACAAATCAAAAGTTCCTTGAGCGCAAGAAATAAAATGTTGATATTAGGGGTGTGCGAGTACCTGAAAAACTTGAGTCGGGTTGAGTCGAGTTTTTTTTATGAGTTCAAGTTGAGTACTCGAAAAAAATGTGTACCCGAACTTATCAAGGTACACGAATTTTTCGATCTACTAGAGTTTTCCGAATTACTCGAAAAACTCTAATAGATCGAAATTTTCGTGTTACTCGAAATTATCGGGCCTTGAATAATTGGATATTTGAATGTAATATTATTAAATATAGTAAAATTATAACTTCTCAATGTATTATGAGGCATATGGTTTAATAAATGTGAATTTTGAGTAGCTTACTAACATTGTCTATCACTCGGCAATATGGTCAAAATTTGAACTTTGTTGTTAAAAGACATAAGTGAATAAAAAAAAATACTGGCTGATTCTGCATGTGAAAAGTAGTAAAAAGTGGTATCGATGTTTTTTTGCAAGCCTAATAGTTTTTGAATTAAATAAAATACATATAAACTTCATTTATTTAATATTAAGTTATTTTTAATTTAAAAACTTTTAGGTTTACAAATAATTATAGATACCTTTCTTTATCCTTTTATAGCACAGTGCGGTTAAAATCCGTTCTTAAGTCACGCCCATCTGCGACTAAAGTAGTCCTTTTTTGTACCCTGAGGTTAGCGCATGAGTGCAGCGAGTGTGATAACCTCACGGTGCAAATTAGGACTACTTTAGTCACGAATAGACGAGACTTGCGGATTTTAGCAGTCTGTGCTATAAAATTCTATACGATACTCTTGACTCAAATGGTCCAGTTTTACACGGCGCTTAGCGCCCTCGCTACGCTCGGGTGCTAACTGCGCCATGTAATAAATAACCATTTAAGCCACACATATCGTAATATACTATTTACTTGCAGATAGCCAGTATTCTTTGGTCGTCAGGTCCATTTTGAACCCAGTTAATGTATGTACATCTTGTCTGTAAGTCTGTGTTTGTTAAGTCACATAGACATGGTACATACATAATATAAACAAACATAAAAATTGTTGCGTTATATTGTATATAATATATTGAACACGGCTTACCGGTTATACTTCCGGCCCTAAAAACAGCGTATTTTGAAGCGCGAACGAAAATGTCAAAAAAGTCTCCCTATAGTAACCTACACTGTAAATAGTACATTACGATACTAGTAGCATAAGTCGTACTTTACGGCACGGCGTGTATAAGCGCCCAAGCGTAGCGAGTGCGCTTAACGCCGTGTCATGAAGATCAACTTATGACGCGTGTATCGTGCGATATTTTATAGCACTGACTAGCATAAATCCGTTGTCACGCCTATCCGTGAGTAGTATATGGGCTGGTATGGAGTGACTGGGCGTGGCCTAGAGTGTCGTCACCAGTCCCGTGGCTGGCGCCAGTTGTTTATGTAAACAGAAGCCCATGTTTATGTCAACAGTAGCTGATAAGGTTAATAAACATGATTTACGACCGCTACTGTCATAAACAGTCTGTCATCGATGGGTGACTTTTGTTTCTTTATAAATAATTATAAATAATTTTTAAACAAAAGCTATATCACGCATACGATGCCAGCCCTCCTACTTTTACCCAAGCGCGACTCTCTCTCTCTTTCTCTCTTTCGCTGTCTACTCCAAACCGTCCCAAAGCTCGAACGCACGTGCACGACTCTCGCTATACCAGCCCGTAGCTCCCTCTCCTTTTAGGCTATAGAAGCCCCTAAGCTCTCGCGCAGGGGTTCCCGCCGCTGCTGTATACCGGACCCGCTTCTCTCTCTCTCTCTCTCTCTCTCTCTCTCTCTCTCTCTCTCTCTCTCTCTCTCTCTCTCTCTCTCTCTCTCTCTCTCTCTCTCTCTCTCTCTCTCTCTCTCTCTCTCTCTCTCTCTCTCTCTCTCTCTCTAA
>QLSS01000354.1:104509-126387 GCA_024372645.1 Trichomalopsis sarcophagae | reverse complement strand
ACAGCTGCAACCTCCTGCGGTTCACATCTATACACACACACACACACACTTACGAATTTAGATTCTACAAGGTACTTTTCTCCTTTTTCTAACACGTGTGAAATATATTATAGTTTCAAGCAAAATTAACACCGTTTTAAGTGATTTCGTTATCCGGCTCCCTTTTCCCGGAAGGCAGTGACCGCACCTGCGGTAGCCAAAAGGGATTTCTTTAATAAGTAAAATAAATAAATAATAACAGTTGATAGGAACTCGATTAAAAATAAAAATATTGGTAAGTTGCGCTCATTCCGACGTAACAAAATGCAGCACATGTGAGTAGACCCGAAAGTCGAATACTAAAGATACAGTATCGATGCGCGAAATACCAGAATTACCTTGGCAAATAGTAACATCAGACCTATTTGAATTCACAGGTAATCCTTATCTAGTCATTTGCGACAGCTATTCTGGGTACATAGACTTCCAGCTTTTGAAGAATCAGACATCCGTGGAAGTAATCGGGCACTTCAAACAATGGTTTGCCACCCACGGCATCCCCGATATGCTGGAAACTGATAATGGAACCCAGTACACATTTAGAGAGTTCAAAGTTTTTCAGAAAGCCTGGGGTTTCAGCCATGTTACGTCAAGCCCACATCATCATCAGGGCAACGGCTTGGCAGAAAGAGCAGTCCAAACTGCTAAGAACATCCTCGGGAAGTGCACCCTCGACAACTCAGATCCTCAGCTAGCACTGCTCAATTGGCGAAACACACCTAGAAGTCAAGGTCTAGGATCTCCCAATGAACGCTTGTTTAGCAGACTAACCAAGTCTCTACTATCTTCAGCTCAAACCAACTTAAAATCAAGAGTTGTGAAGGGAGTACAAAAAGAACTAAAACAGCTAAGGAATAAACAGGCTCATCATAGCAACAAACATACAAAAGAACCTACTGAATATAACATACAAGACGAGTATGAGTAAAAATTGGCCATCGTCTTCCGAAAGGGGCAGAGGTCATAGAAAATCCCGATAACCTGCCAAAGTCAGTAATGATCAAGACCAATGAAGGCCAGATATTCAGAAGGAACGTGGGCGACTTGTATAAGACGCAAGAGGACATAACTAACAATAACAGAGAAACTATACCAGCCACTACAGTTCCAGACACAACACCAGCAATCATAGCATAAGCACCTGCACCCACATCAACAGCATCAACAGACGAACCAACACACTCAAGCACCACAGCCAACAAAGAACTACCAACCACCAAACCACCGGATCCAAATATAGGTCAACGCACCCAACACCAATCAAGTCAAGGAAATGTCACCTCCAATGCACCGAAGCAAACCAGAGCAGGCAGAACCATCAAACCAGTAATAAAGCTAAATCTTTAATAACCGTGTATTTCGATAATGTATTGTAATCTTGTAACTTTGGTATTAGAGTCAATTTTATTGTGTATCAAGGATTTTGTAAAACATATACTTCATCTGTAAAGGGACGATGTAACGTATGTATGCACTCCGTGCTATACAGCACTAGTGCCGCCATCTAGTAGGCATAACGCGCGTCGTAAAGATCGTCCTGCGCGACGTAACGTGCCAGACCTTCGTGGACTACCGCGCGAGCAGCTTGTGCCTTTCCTGTCCTAGAGTCTAATAAAGCCAACAGTTCCCGTAACTAGTGTGTTTTCGTTTCAAACCCCTAATCTACGTTACAGTTCTGATATTTTTCCCTATATCTAAGAAGTACAGCCTTCATTAAAAAAAAAAAAAAAAAAAAAAATTAGGTCCCTAGCACTTTTCCTGAGAGGCGCAATTTGATTTTGACAATACTTTTCCTCAAATCGCCCATAGTGCGGCAGTACAACTGACAATTCGTCAACAGACATGAATATTTTTGTTACTAAATGTAGCACTGATCTCATGTAAATGCATCGCTGTCAAGTCTTTCGTTAGGCGGACCTAACCGAAGAAGCTTCTTTTGTCGACAACATGAACTATCCGTTATTTGTGGAGTCGTCCATGAATGTCTTGTCCAGTGTCCAGCATCTTCCTTGTCCAACTTGTCCAATGCTTGTTTTTACTCTGATGTACTACTGACCCGTAGTCTCCGGCTCCGCATATCCGGCGACAGCTAACACGATATGATGTGAAGGTCACGGCAACTCTCGGGAGGCTAAGGCGGGAGAGAAGCACATTCGAAGAACAATAACAGTCTTTGATCCACCCCGTAATATCTATTGAGTGGACAAAAGACCTCCCTATCATCTGGAATGGCCGAGCAACTAGAGGAGAGCTGCTCGTGTGTAGAGGGAGATGAGTAGGGTATTCCCACTACGCATATCCCGCACACTTAGGTAAACTACGCAGCAATTAGACTGATGTGTGAGGTTCTACCATCTCACCAAAAGCCGAGAACCAGATGCGCCAGCTAAATGCAGGGTACTACCATCCTACACCGATGACACAACTGATGGGGAAAAGGGACTGGGTAATGCTAAACAAGGGTTTAAATAGATGATGTGTTTTGAATATCTTTCATTTATTCATTAAATACTTATTTATAAGCAATACTGGATCTCAGTCTACAAGGAGAGGGAGTGGAGATGGTTTCCATTTCTGGTATCAGAATTGAGAAGTTTTCACTCAAAAACCAATATGGCGACGTTTAAAAAAAAATGCAAAATTTCGATACTTTTTTTTTTTTAATCCAATTTCTTGTTGTGTTAACGTTGAGGACGGAACTTTATTTTTCAACTATGAGTACATAAACGATTTGTACTTTAAATTCAGTTTGGTCCCGAATCCAGAAATTCAATATGGCGGCTACAAAATGGCGCCTGAAGCGCAAAATTTTGCCCAAACTTTCAAGAATTTTTTTCTCGAATATAATGCATTCGACGAAAAAACCAGTAAGAATAAAAAGTGCTTAGAATCAATCAAGGAATATGTTTAAATTTTTTCACTGAGTTTTGAGCAACTTTTTTATTTTTGCCAATTGGCAATTTATGACAAATTGGAAAAATTCATCGAATCGTCTCGAAAAAATTCAGATATACTTCTTGGTCAATTCTAAGTACTTTTTATTCTCTTACTTTTTCTTATATAACACTTTGTTTTTGAATAAAAAATCAAAAACCTTAAAAAATTTGAGTTATGCAACTTTTGGAATTGTTTCATAAACTATATTGAATTCTCAATCGAAAAAGTCTGAATTTAATTACTATATTCAATTTGCCGAATTTTGCCAAAAGCTTTTGTAATGTTTTTATCTGAATTTCAAAATAGTGAATCATCATTGAATGTTTATAAATCGATTTTGAAGAATCTTTAGTTTTTTCACTCTTTGTCTACTATACTGTTAGTGTTCTAAATATTAGCGTTAATATTTTACTTGTGCATTTAGCTTTTCAAGTTTTAAAATTGTAATGGATCCAAAACGCCGGAGAAATGTAAGATCTCATTCAGAGTCTGAAGAAGATTATTCTGATGATAACGATGATCATAATATTTTGGTACCTAATCCAGATGATTCGGGCAGTTCTGGTCAGAGTGACGAAGATTCTGTTTCTAAATCTATTGATAACTTATTACTGAGTACATACGCAGAAACTTCTAATAATTATACGAATGATCAATCTAAATTGGAAAATGAATATATTTATAAATGGATCGACGGAGAAAAAAGTTATTCCTGCAAAATTGAAAATGAAATATTATTATCTGATAGTCATAAGAAAGACATTAAAAATATGAGTCCAGTTAACCTATTTGAGACATTTTTTTGCAAAGAAATTAAAAATTATATTATAGAATCAACTAAGATGAATAATTGCAGTCTAATAATGTCAGATTTGAATATATTTATAGGAATAATACTTTTCTCAGCATTCAATAAAAGGAAAAGTCAAAGAGATTATTGGTCTAATGATCCCTTTTTATCTAGTGATGTAGTGAAATCAGCTATGGGACGCCGTACATTTGAAAATATAAAATCTAAGTTGAAATTATCAAAACCAGGGGATGAAGATTGCAATGATAAAGCTTGTCAAGTTCGTCAAGTCATGAATCTGTTTAGTAGAAACATAAAATTGTTCGGGTACTTTCAAACCGCGATATCTGTAGATGAAATGATGTCTGGATAATGCTACGCTAGAACTATTATGAAACAGTTTATTCGCGGCAAACCAATTAGATTCGGTCTGAAATTTTGGGGTCTATGTACATTAGATGGATTTTTATTAGATTTTGATCTATACTGTGGGAAGAATTCAACTATTGGGGATAAATTAGCCAAATGTGCTTTAGGAACTCGGGTAGTACTGAACTTACTTGACAATTTCTTTTCAACGCTAACTTTTCGTAAAGTAGGCCTTTACCATCTGTACATGGACAATTACTTCACAAACTTAGACCTTTTTGTACATTTAAGAAAAATGGGTTGACGTTCCACTGGTACTATTAGAGAAAATAGGATAAAAGAAAAAAATTATATTGATAAAAAATGAACAAGAGGCACATACGCCACAAAGCACGATCAGAAGAGCTGAATGAATTTAATTACTATTATTGATTCTAAACCGATTTCAATAATTTGGGTGATTTTTATTAGATTACTTCAGGCCGAGTCACAAAAAAAGTCCAAAAGAATTTCTGATGGATATTGTGAAATACTATCTGACTAGACCTAAAGTTGATGACATTGATCATGAATCAGTATCCCTCAAACAACAGAAGCTCTGCTGTTGCAAGCCATGCGTCATTAGGACAAACAAATTTAGCGAATAATGCAATCATTTTTATTGTAAAACGTGTTTTATAAAAAATCATAACAGTTCCTAAAAAAAAATTAAAAATTATAAAACTATAAAAAATCAAAAACATAAATAAAACCCTAATAAAAAGCGAAAAAAAAATAAATAAAAAGATAAAAAAAAGACAAGATGCTTTGACTCATTCACCTCCACGCGGTAAGTGTCGGGAAACGTTGTACATCAACCGCTAAGAAATGAGAATTTTTCAATGCGAAAATCATATCATCTGGAATGTGACAGATACTCGGGCACAAATTTGAAGTAAATTTGCTCATAATTGACCAAAAAGTGCATATGGAACAAAAAATTTTAAGAATTTTAAGGTTTTTGATTTTTACTCAAAAACAAAGCGTTATATAAGAAAACGTTAGAGAATAAAAAGTACTTAGAATTGACCAAGAAGTATATCTGAATTTTTTTCGAGACGATTCGATGAAATTTTCCAATTTGTCATAAATTGCCAATTGGCAAAAATAAAAAAGTTGCTCAAAACTCAGTGAAAAAATTTAAACATATTCCTTGATTGATTCTAAGCACTTTTTATTCTTACTGGTTTTTTCGTCGAATGCATTATATTCGAGAACAAAATTCGTGAAAGTTTGGGCAAAATTTTGCGCTTCAGGCGCCATTTTCTAGCCGCCATATTGAATTTCTGGATTCGGGACCAAACTGAATTTAAAGTATAACTCATTTATGCACTCATAGTTGAAACATAAAGTTCCGTCCTCAACGTTAACACAACAAGAAATTGGATTTAAAAAGAAAAAGTATCGAAATTTTACATTTTTTTTTAAACGTCGCCATATTGGATTTTGAGTGAAAAATACGCAATTCTGATACCAGAAATGGAAAGTAGAGAAAAAAATACTTAAGAAAAAGTATGTTTGCTTTGAATATATCCGTGGAATATGTGATAGATTTACGGTTGAAAACAGAGTTACGATTTCTCTGTTTTGGACGTTAATGGGTTAAAGTTAAGTTATATGTTCTATGCATCCATTAGAAACAACACTCAAGATACTTACTACGTTACTTGCCATGCTCGTTCTATTTTGTTTTCTAGTGAAAAACTAAAATTCTTTTTATCTATTAGAACGTGATATAAACATCACAAGTACAATAAAAAGGCCATGGCAAGTTTCGTAGTGTGTATCTTGAGAGTTGGTTCTAATGGATCAACATATAACTATACTTTGTGTTAAGTAAGCCTGTTGTAATATTGAGTAAATATTATAATCTAATATATATCACCAAGTTCAACCAAGTTCAATATGTAATGGACTATAGTGCGCGACAGAATGAGTGAGCGCGCTAACGAGTGAGTATGAGGAACACACACATGTAAGCCTCACTTCCTATGGTATGTGAGTGTATATCATGTGACCTTGATAGCTACCGTAGCTAAGCTATACTCTAAGCGCTGATTATACTGTACACGCTGTTCTCGTACTCTCTGCCATTAGACTCCGATGTGAGCGGACTTGTTCTCCGACGCAATTTCCGATACACACTTATTTTCAATATACTTTATTATAACTAACCTCAGTGTTATCATTTATTCCACCATTCCAACAAAGCCCTTGATTGAAAAAGACAATTTATTGCTTAATTATGATTAAATATAATAAACTTCACTTTGTTCGGTCAATCTCGGTCTTTTTTTATCTGTAATATCGTTGCGGAATATATCAAAATCGTCTAACCTTTTACTTTCTCAAAAGTTAATTTTTTTTAGAGATTTCAGTCCATTTAATTACATTTTTTTTACGTATTTCATATGTGACCTAAAAATAAAATATAGGCATCTTTAGTACCTTTTGACCGTGGTATTTTTGTAACATTTTTATTATTAACATGAAAACACTAATTGTTTTGTTGCAAAATATTGTAACGGGGTGTGGGTTCGAGCAGTGAATTATTATTTAAACAACTGAATCGCGCTCCCTAGATGCGCCAGAGGACTCCTCTACGACAGCGAAACACCACTGTTGCATGCAGCTATCTCAGCTGCTTCTTTTTTCTGGGTTTACACGCTGCCTGGCGCGTGCTCGACTGCTTAACTGCGTTAAATAATAACTAATAAATAACGACCGGGACGGCTTCGATATTCGCAGGAAGAAACAAGGATCGGAGATAACGAGCGAGGTTTCGAAATGACGACAAAATCACGCTTGCTCTCTCTCTATCTCTCTTGCGCCTATTGCTGAATTCGCACGTGTTTATTATCGCGCCCGCAACTCTACGCAGTTTCGTCGCGGCGTAGCGGTACTCATACTGCTATGATTTGGTTGCGGTGCTCAACTCGTTACAATATAAGTATTGATAACGTATGTTGAAAAAATTTAGATAGGTGTAAATTAGTGCTGTCTACGAATACAATTATTACACCAAAACAAAAAAAAACTTCATTGACTTCGTCAATGGCCACCCTGTGAATCTAGGCACAGCCCTTGAATAATATTTACACCTAGACACAAAAAATCCACGGTGCACTACACCTAAATGTCGTCATCAGCTATCCTGGCTACCGCTACCGCGCCACTTGATATTAAATAAAAAAAAAATATATTAACATCCATAGTCCTGCTGGTCAGTATATGTGTAGTCACATCTGTTATCCCACTGGTCTGGATAAGTATGTGAGAAAGCAATATGTGCGGTTGAATTCAGGGTCTCAACACTAACCGTGTGCGTCCAACTTCATGGTCTGAACATATTGGGCTGAAGAATCCTTAACAGATTTTAGCATTTTTGTTGAGACATGCTTGTTTATTGTAAAAAATGCTGCTTCTTTGGTAATATATCGATTGGAAATCATAGTTAAAGCATACAAATATGATTATACGCAAAAAAAATTTAGATACATGTCACCCAACTCTAAAACCCACAAGGTTCGAGAGTCAGTAAGCCTCAGGAAAATTCTTGTAGTCGGAGTCAAGCAAGTCTTGGGTTAAAGCGTCGGGTGTTCAGCTATCAAGGACTCCCTGGCAAGATTGGGTGGCTAGGAAATCAGTATAAAGAACGCAAAGTTGTCCCGGCCAATTAACTTCTTGAGGGGGGGCTGCAACGGGTGGGGATAGAGCTCGTAAAACCTAGTCAGCGAAAGTGCAGGGTATTGCGTCGTTGGCTCCGTGGTTAGAGCATGCGCCTTAAGATGTCGGGAACGTGGGGTCGAATCCTCCTCGTCGCTTTACTTTTGTGCGAATTAGTTTCTGGAAACCCCGTTATATATATATATGTGTATATATATATATATATATATATATATACATGAATAAAGATAATTTTAAAATCGGTCTAGATGAATGAGATGCTCAGATTAAATATTTAAGCATGTTGGTTATTATTAAGCCATTAATATGTTGGTTTTTATTAAGCCATCTATTTGTGAATATAATATGACAAATGCTTTATGTATTCGTACATATCATAAGATGTAATCGGTACAGTTGGCCCAGATAAAAGGGATGCTGCGATTAAATATTTGTGAAGATATAATTTTTTACGCGCAGTTAATTGTTTGAGAATATGAAATTACGATTTATGTATTCACGCATATCACAAAATCTTATCTGCAGATTCGATTTACATAAAAGGGATGCTGCAAATAATCACACGTGCAGATATAATCGTTTTTTTTAAGTTTAGTGTTCGTGACATATAATGACGAATGCTGTAAGTATTCTTTCATATAACAACATAAAATCTGCAGTTATGATAGTGATCAAAGGGATGCTACAAATAATTATTTGTGCAGATATGCTCCTTTTATTTAAAGCTATGTGTTTGTCAATATGAAATGATGCACATGCATCTTAGAAGATAAAATTTGCGATTTTAGTCGAGAATAAAAGGAGGCTGCAAACTATTATTTGTGCAGATATGCTCTTTTTTCAAAGCTATGTGTTCATGAATATGAAATGATTTATGCTGTGTGCATTTATGCATAACGCAAGACGTTATCATTGCAGATTTGGCCCAGATAAAAGGCATGCTGCAAATAATTTTATTGTGCTGATATTATCTTTCTTTCAGAACTATGTGTTTGTGAATATGGAATGACGAATGCCGTATGGATTTATGCATATCATAAAATGTAATCTGCAGTCTTGGTCAAGATCAAAAGAATGCTGCGAATAATTTTTTGTGCAGATATGATCTCTCTTTTAAAGCTATTTGTTTGTGAATATAAAATGACTAATGCTAAATGGATTAATGCATATCACAAGATGTAATCTGTAGATTTGATCCTGATGAAGGGATGCTGCGAATAATTATTTCTGCAGATATGATCCTTTTTTCAAAGCTATATGTTTGTGAATCTGAAATGACGAAAATCGGTATGTAATTATTTTCTTTATATAAAGAGCACTTATACGAGTTCATCAGTAGAGAAAGAGAAATTAATATTGAAGAATATACATTTTTTTGAATATACCGTAACTTATAATCAAAGAGATATTTTGAACGAACATTACTATCAATTATATACTTATAATAATGTATTATATATGTTTACTATAATATTTAAATATATTTTATACATTTTTACTGCAAATACCAAGCTGATGTGAATTTTCAATATTTTAATGTTTTTATCAATTATCTATAGTCATTTCTACTAAATAATCTCAAATGAAATCTTTACTATTAGGTATACAGCTCTTTTAGGTTTATTTTATAACGGAGTGAAGCTTTCGGCAGCAATCGCGCAGACGTTAGCTGCGTCCAATGCAATAGCTGTCACGGGAGTCACCTCGAAATAATCGAGACAAGGTCTCGTTTCCTCGGGATGTGCTCGAGGCTCGCAGTGGACCGGCCAAGGTCAAATATGGCTAGCTGCAGTTAATCTGCACGAGTATCGTGAAGCGATACACGTGCCCGCGGAGGCGGCGGGGAACGTAGTTTAGAGGAGACGGGAAGCGCATCCGCAGAAATAACTCCGAACTCAGACGTTAGGTTTAGAAAGAAGGGAATATATTGTATGCACTCGAAATAAAATACACGAGCACACGCGCGGGTGTGCGAGACGCAGGGGAACAACGTAGTTAGAGATCGGGAGAGAGTTAGTGAGAGAGAGAGAGAGAATCAGAGAGCTGACACTTACGGTTGACGGTTCTCGCTCGCTTTCGGGTATGCTCGAACCCAGGACGTCTCCTTCGCAGGCGAGTTGGCGTAGTCGCAGGTTGGACGGAGTCGAGGCGAGGACGCACAAAGAAGCCTCAAACGTAGCCGTGATGCTGTCACAGAAAGCACTGGTCACTCTCGCACACGAATTCGTGATCACAATATTGAGGAGAATCGCACGACTTCAACGGAACTGTCTCTCGTTAGCTAGCGCGAACGAATCTGTCGCGCGCGTTCTAAGTCTCACGCGCGAAGCTCTCTCTCTCTCTCTCCACACTCACCGTCATGGTGTGCTTCCTCTCGCTGCCCTGCCGCTGCTCACCTGTAACATGTAGCTAATTTACATTAAATAATATAATGATTGTATGCTGGGGAGGTTATGACGAGTTAACAACGTTTCTCGTCATAACTTCTAAAATACTCTAAGATTGTTATAATTAAAAATTATTTTTCAAATATTAAAACTGCATACAAAAATAGATGCATTGAAGCATTCTGCATTTATTCCACAATCAATAAAGTGTCATTTTTATATTGACAACTAAACGTTATTTATTTATAAAATTATAAAAATCAACTTTTTGCTTGTGTATCGAACGTTATTTTCTGTTACAGGGGGCGGAAAATGTGTTTGAACGCAAGCAGAGCGTGCGTAATAGTGCATTTCACGAACAGTATATCAGTAATATATTTTAAATAATGTCTTATTTAATAATTAGGATGATCATTAAATTAAATAATAATAAATGACTTTATCTTTATATAAGGATATAAAATATGATTTTGTATAAAATCACATTTTCTATACTTATATTGAACTTTAGTGAAACAAAAATTATGTATATAACAGTTCCCTTCGCAACATTTAAGACTAAAACAGAAGATAACAAAACAGAAATGTTCTGCAAAAGAATGTTATAATTAGGACAAAGACAACAGTTATTTACAGGTACTATAAGTTGTTTTTAACAGTTACGTTAATTAGATTTTATTATCGAGTGGAGCGGTAGCACCACGAAGGCAAGCTTGAGAAGCAGACGAAACCAAGGTGCCCACACTACGATTTACTTTAATGTTAAGGTTTTCATTTTTCATCACAAAGTTATAAATGCATTTCTTTCTTGTCTTTAAAATATTTTGACCTATACATTATGTTTTATTATGCCTAACTATGCTTTTCAACAAAAATATTGATGGAAACTACCTTCGAAATTATACACGAGTGTCACATTCACAAAATGTTCAAATCTAATCAAAAAATGTTAAGTTAGCCGCAACAAGTGTTAGGACCGTGAAGTTAGCCGCACAGCTATACAGAGATGGATATTGCTATCTCATCGGTTTTCTGAATGTAATTTTTAGTGTCTAGGTGTAGAAGTAATTTAAAGATGGTGTCTAGGTGTACGGGGAGGCCGATGACGAGATCTTAGTGGTGTGCTCCGTAATTTTTTATGTCTAGGTAAATACATCATTCGAGGACGCTGTCAAGATGTACGGGGTAGCTGATGAAGAAGTCTAGGTGGTGCGCTTTGTGGTTTCCTGTGTCTGAGTGTAAAAATTATTCAAGGGCATTATCTAGGTGTATAGCAAAACGCTTCGTGGTATTGTGGTGTCTAGGTAAATGTATCATACGGGAACGGTGTATAGGTGTACAGTGTGACCGATGGCAAAGTCTAGGTGATGCGCTCTATGGTTTTTTATTTCTAGGTACATGTATAATACGAGGACAGCTTCCTGGTGTACATTGTGGCCGATGAAACAGATCTAGGTAGTTCGCACTTGGTTTTGGTGACTAGGTCAGTGACTTCATATTAATGATAGAAATGTTACAAAAAAGCTGTGGTCGAAAGGTGCTAAAGATGCTTATATTTTATTTTTATGAAAAATGTGAGATACCTAAAAATATTTACTACGAAAGACTAAAATCTCAGAAAATTAACTTTTGAAAAATTTATGCTAGTTTGATATATTTCGCAACGAAATAACAGATGACAAAGAACTGAAATCAATCAACCAAAGTCAAGTTTATTATATTTAATCATAATGAAGCAACAACATTTTTTCTGATCAATAAAGGGCTAACTTAACTTAAGTTATATACTGATTACTTAGAAAAACTCTCAAGATACTTACTACTTAACTTTCCATGACCGTTTCATTTTGTTTATTAGTTAAATTTTCTCTTTATGTATCAGAACGTCATAAAAACACCATTAGTACAAATAAATACAATTTACACTATAGACTCGGTTTTTCATTTGCAAACTTTATTTAAAAAGTTTTATGTCATAGAAGAACTGTGTTTTTTGGGAGGACATCCCCATAAATATATCATCACAATTAATTTGTGAATTGCGAGCGAAGCGAGCGTTTTTTGCTAGTTTGAATTAGATAAACTATTACACCCACACTTACACGTATATATTAGTGTCAATCCGATGGCAGTGATTGGAAAATGCAGTGACACCAGCGAAAAAAGGCAAAAGAAGTAAATTTAAAAAAAAAAAAAATTGAATGCTAATAATAATGGTAATGATGAGTTCACCGTTACTCTATCATCAAGTGCGCTTGCTCGCTAGATCATGATTGCCAAAGCCCGGAAGCGCAAGCTACACACCAGTAAGTTGGACGCCACCCTACTAGAAGAAGCTAAAGCTCTGAGCCCTGACCATCAAGGGTTCATAAACCTAAACGAGCTGCTCCCCTCAGACGTCCATAAGCTGCGTACAAGCGCTAGGCTGGAGGCCAAGAGGAGGCAGGGCTGCCGAACTTTCGTCAGAGTTGGGAGATTTTACATGCGCTGCAACGATGACAGCGAGCGTGCTACCATCATCACCACCAACGCCAAGCTGGAGACTTTTTTAGCCCGGTTTCCGCCCGCTGCCAACATCATCTAACACTGAGGCTACAACACACACATCATTCCACCACACCCACTATCAAGCTCTTCTGCCGCGTCTTCATCCGGTTCTAAGGTATCTCTGTCTGAAGGTCTACGAGTCTGCCATTTTAATGCGAACTCGCTTACGGGCCACATTGAGATGATCAGGCTTTTCCTATTCACTCGCTGTCCATTCCACGTAATAGCTGTTACTGAGACCTGGTTGAGCAACATGGAAACGTCCATCCCTTTACTGGACGACTACCTACTGTACAGACAAGACAGAAACAGAAACGGAGGAGTTGTGGCCTTCTACATTCATAATACAGTTAGCGTTATTTCATAATCTGACGGTGAATGGTCTGGCAAGCCAGGCAAGCCTGAATATCTCTTCTGTGAGGTATTGGCAAAGGGAGTCTCTCCTATCTTCGTGGGGGTTGTGTATCGTCCACCTCATGCTCAATTCTTTCAACTTCATAGACTAACAAGTGTGTAAGCGTACTCACTCGCTAATGTACAGGCTCTCATTTTTCAGAAAGAGTGTCAATCTCTGGTTGCGCAAGCGCTCCAATTTCCGATTATCGACTACTGTTCTCTTGTATACTGTGACCTGACGCAGGTACTCGACTTAAAACTACAGAAGCTCGTAAACACAGGAATTTGGTACATCTGCAGGCGGGAGCTGCAGTGGCTAACCACTGCCGGACGCAGGAAGTGCTCCATAGCTAGTTTCCTACGTAAAATGTTTACGTAGGAAACTAGCTACTTCGGCCTGTGAGGGGCGAGGTGACACTTCTGGAAATTCCTGCTTTCGCGACGGAAACGCTCAGGAACTCGTTCCATATTAGCGCTTCATACTTATGGAATAACCTGCCATCACACATCAGAAACATTTCATCCACCGTCACTTTTAGAAAACTTGCTAAGGAACACTTTTTTCAACTAGAAAACACATAACTCGTATACACTTCTCGCACACGAACACACCGACTTTCTCGCTCATTCCACCATCACTATCACCACACTCTCACACTACATATACTTTATACATACCTCAATCTATTGTTATTTCTTATCTTACTTTGAAGCTATACTATGCCTCTCTCTCTCTCTCTTTCTCTCCTAGTTCTCGGAGAGGGGGCACACATCATCAGTAAACAGTGTATACAGCTATACTATGCCTATCTCGAAATACTTCTCTGTCACTCTTGGACGTTGTCTCTCTTTAACTACAAACAGTGTGGCGTAAGTGTCTACTGTATTCCACTTAGATAAAATTGAATCTCAAACATACGTGTCCTATTTCAGTTACCACAAACTAATCATTACTACGATTAAATGTACTGATTAACTAGATAATTGATTTATATTTTTATAATAATTAGTATTAATAAATTGTTTATTTTTATAACTTGTTACGAGTGAAGAGTGCAACGAAAAGTGACGGACTCCGGGCGTGAACCGAGATCCTCTGGCTTGCAAGGCAGACGTTCTGTCGTCGTGCCACGGCCGTAATTGCATTGCATTCTTCTACTCGTCTTCTTATAGTAATTAGAAACCCTAGTCGTGTGTACACACGTAACAAACTGTTGAAAACACATTCGTACATATTTATCACCATTCATTCATATATTTCATTTAATTATTCTCAAACGTTCTTAATTTATTTAATTGTACCTGTTATTTAATACGCATCATGTCCGAAAGGAACTTCGTTCCAACCGGGTGTTCCACGACACCTCTCATATTTTTGTTTTATTGCCATACATTTTTTTCAATACCTTTGACAATTTAGTTTCAAAGATATTAAATTTTTTTTATATTATCTTATTTATAATAACAATTGAACAGAACAGTCAATCTTGAAAATCATGCGGGAAAAAGTAGGTAATTGAATGCCCTTTTAGAAACACTATTGCTGAATTTATTGTATAAATAATATCATTTAAAAAAAGTAAATATATTGTTTCAAAAATCGAAAAATGGCCATCAAATGACCATAAAATGGGCAGATTTATAACAAAAAAAATTATCAAATTTAAAATCAGAAAATATGTATGCATGTCAAATTTTGTTACGATCGGTCTCGTACCTTCGGAATTATGATGGTTTACACACATGTGGCGGTCGCTTTCTACCACCATATGCGGCCCGATGCACCGCTAGCGGAGCACCACAACGTGGCGAGCGCGAGGGGAGCTTGGAAGTGCTTTAGCTACTTTCGTGAATCAGTCACAGCCTGGCCGCCGGTGCGAACAGACCTAGTCATCTTGTACATAGTTAAATATAAGCTAGTCACAATCAGCACTCAGTATTATTTTTATTCCTTTGTACCCTGTCTGTTTGTCCTTGCCTACCTTATCTCCTATTAGAGAGCGTAGAAGAAGAAATCCAACTATCCAAAATCTCTAAACACACACGCGCGGACGCACGCACGCACACACACAAATATCGCCCGGGAATGCCGATACCCAGTATGTGGCGCATCCCCTGGATGGCGGACAGGGTAATGAACTTCGAAAACCTTGAAAGTAAATCAAACATGGATAGTGAGTTAATAACATTCATACCTCAAGCGTGTCAAGCCACAGAGCCCAGTCCCGGTGTTCGGCGCTGGCCCCATGGAGATTTGGAGGGGGAAGGGAAGCTAAACTCACTTAGATTCTGCAGAGATTAGTCACCTGACCCCTGCTGCATGTAGAGACGCAAGTGATATGTAATTGGAAATGAATGCAGACAGAAATAAAAGAGCTGTTTGAGTATTGCAAGTAAATGCGCACTTGGACCGCCTTGGCAGCAAAATCGAGGAATTGATCGACTATGTCAAGGACAGGCACAATGTGCACAAACTAATTAAAGTTTATGCTCAAAGATAGAAGCAAGCCCTAGAAATGTTCGCATGGCTGATGATAACTTACAGCAATGCCAATGCCAACAAACTAAGAAGAGCAAAATTCAGACAACCTTAAGTCTTAGATCTCGGAAGGCGGGTACAACATAGGACGCACCAACTACTCTGCAGGATAGAAATAGAAAAAATTAGAAAGAGAATAGTCAACCTAAAAAGGCACCGTAGCAGAAAGTCGTCACAAAAAAGTAAAAAAAAAGGGCAAAAAGTCAAGCAAAGAGGATAAAAAAGTCCCTAGCGTTACGAACCACAATAAGATTTGCAAAGTCGGACCGAATTGATCAAGACCCTCCAGACCGGATGCTTTAATTATCAAGGCTGCTAATGTTAAAAGCTGTGCAGAAATTTTGCCAAAAATAAAAGCGGCGCCTTTACTTAACAAGCTAAAAGACAAAGCGTAAATAAAATACGCGGAATAGTGGCAGGAGATCTTGTAGAGGTCAAACGCACAAGAGAAGCCCAAACCTCGGACTTTTAAGAAGCAGTTAAAGCAGTACTAGTAGAAGGCGCCACAATAAAAGCACTTGTGGTGCAGCTGTGAAGCAGCAAGCACTCCGCAAGGAAAGACCATTAAAGTAAGAGATCTGGAAATGCTTACCACAAAAGAGGAGGTACTAGAAGTACTACAGACAAAAATTGATGAAGAGAACATCATAGAAGACTTTACTATAAGATCTCTCCAAAAGTCGTATGGTGATACACAGATTGCAGTGATACGGGTACTAGCTCAGATAGCGGCTAAAATCACTAAGCTACAGAATGTCAGAATAAGATAAGTCAACTGTAGAATCCGGGTGTTGTAAACGCTTAGGGTTTGGCCATATCGGCAAAAAGTGCACAGTAGCTGAAGATAAAAGTAAGCTTTGCTTTAACTGTGAAAAAGATAAGCACAAAACAAAGAAGTGTAAAAACCAACCCAACTGTGTACTCTGCAAAGGAAGCACAGGTCGGAAAAGTGAGAAAGCAGCTAGTAGCTAAGCATGCCCAGTTTACCGAGCTGCAGTAGAAGCCACTGACAGACAAAGAAAATGAAAATAGTGCAGTTAAATATAAACCACTGCGCAACTGCACAGGACCTACTGAGCCAGTATGTCCGTGAGACAGAGATCGACATAGCCATTGTCTGTGAACAACATACACACAGAGAAAAAAAAACGTTGAATATACTAAAGCGACTTCGGTAGAATCTACTTGAGTAAGAAAACGTGCGAGAATAGACTCACACATCACAAAATTGACAATGAACGAAGTTGAGCTAGATCCCTGGGGGCGACTATACTAAAAAGTAATGAAGACGATAGAGGGAGGTTATATTCCGCTTTCTAAAAGCCTAGAATTGTTGGACCGTATTGTGACTACGTGCTTTTAACTTCAACTGGAAGTAACAGCTATTTCTGAAATGAAGGCAAATGACGAAATTATTCAACCAATCACCACAGAGAAATTACTGGCTGCATGCAAAAGAATTGGGAAGAACAATGCTCCAGACCTTCATAGCATACCAAATATTGCATTTAAACAAGCTAACAGCATGCAAAAGAATTGGGTAGAACAATGCTCCAGACCTTGATAGTATACCAAATATTGCATTTAAACAAGCTAACAGCATGCAAAAGAATTGGGTAGAATAATGCTCCAGACCTTGATAGCATACCAAATATTGCATTTAAACAAGCTAAACAGCACGCCTTTATGTCTTTGTGGACTTGTACAATTCATGTCTCGAAAAAAGAACGTTTCCTATAAAATGGAAGAAGCAACGCCTGGTACTACTACCAAAAAGAGATAAGCAACCTAAAGAAGCGGCCTCATACAGACCACTCTGCATGCTGGACACCCAGGGCAAGATTTTAGAGCGCGTGATCGTTGTTAGAATGGACCCAGTCATTGAAGAATTAGGTAGGCCAGCAAAATATCAATACAGCTTCAAAAAAAACCGCTTCACTCTTGACGCAGTCACGTTCGATACTTCACGGTCGACACTGCTAGAACTGCAACAGAAGAGAAGAGATGAAAAGGAGGAGCCAAGTAGTACTGTGCTATTGTTACACTAGATGTTAATGTTGAGGGTATGCGGGAGGATAACGCGAAGTAAAGATGCAAGACACTTATACAAAAAGGCTTTATTCGAGAGGTGCTACTCGCTCAGGAGTTCGACCAAATCTGGTCCTTACAGATCGGAGTTCGAAACGCCGCTAGGAGCGCGCGATGTCGTGTCATGCCCACTCTTATTGTCGGGTCTCATCGGAGGACGCTACACTAGTCTGAATATGTGTAGGACTTAGCCTATCGAAAACGCGAAAATACACACTAGATTTCAACACCCCCACTATTTGAGTGTTTTTGATGTCTCTCCTTTTCTTACATAGAACTTTCGATTGAGTACAATATTGAAAACCATAGATAAATCATAAGAATATAATAAACTGAATATTACAAACTGGTTACATTAATCATAGAACGCATCGAGTTGAATTTTTCAAAACTAAGAGCATTCGTGAACACGTCTGCACACTGCTCGTTCGTATTAACATACATTGTATCACTCAAACCATCACGCTGTTTCTCGCAAATGAATTGATAACGGACGTCTATGTGTTTGGATCTGCGATGAAACTCCGGGTTTCGGGTCAGTTTAATCGCGCTCTGATTATCCACCAATAAAATCGTTGGTCCAACACATTGGCGTCCGATGTCGTATAATAGTTTACGAAGCCAAATACCCTCTTTCGTTGCCTCGCTGGCCGCAATAAACTCTGCCTCGGTGGTGCTGAGGCTTACAGTACTTTGTCTTCTGGACGACCAGACTACACAATTTCCGTTCAGCAGGAATACATATCCGCTTGTTGATCGACGAGTTACAATATCTCCGGCGTAGTCCGCATCGGAGTATCCGACCAGTCCACTATTCGCGCGATTATTACAAAACAATAATCCGAGGGAACGTGTCCCTTTTAAGTATCGCAAGATACGTTTAGCTGCGCGCCAATGCGATTCATCATAATTGTCGAGATACCTACTGACCACACCGACCGCATACGTGATATCAGGTCGTGAGATCACTGATAGATATAACAATGACCCAACTAACTCGCGATATGGGACTTTCAGCCCATCTTTGACGATCGGATACGTCAATTTCTCACTAGGGTCAGCGGGGGTTTTAACCTCATTAGCGTCTAACATTTCAAACCGTTTTAGAATCTTATTAATATAAGCCTCTTGGCTGATAAAAATACAATCATCGTGCTGTGAAATCTCCATGCCGACGAAGAAATTCAGGTTTGTTACGGTGATGTCGAATTCTTCCATCAAAACGCCAACTAATTCGTTGAGTACATTCTGATCGCGACATAACAAAAGCCCGTCGTCTACATACAATGCCAGATACACTTTACAACGCTTAAATAGTCCCGTACACGCATTTGTCAGCACTGCTTTGCACGAAATCCAGGCTTTTAATGAAAGTATCGAATCTTTCATTCCAGCATCGACCGGCCTGTTTTAAACCGTATATTGCTTTCTCAAGTTTTAGCGCAAATTTCTTGCAGTCTACATTTAGTCCGTCGGGGACTCGCATGTACAAATCTTCATTTAATTCGCTGTTCAAGTACGCAGTGCTTACGTCGAAATATAGAGAACAAAGCTTCTCTTCTGCAGCTATCGATAACAATATTCGCACGGACTCGTAACGAACCACGGGAGAAAACGTTTCGCTATAGTCCACACCGGCCTCCTGCGTGAAACCCTGCGCGCACAGTCGTGCCTTATAGCGACACTGGTCAGTTTCTTTCGTAGATTTAATCCTAAAAACCCACTTGTGACCAACAAGCTTCTTCCCTTCCGGTTTCTTTACAATTTTCCAAGTTTTATTTTTCGCGTGGGCGTCAAGCTCCTCTTTTATAGCTTTTTCCCAAAATGCGGGCAAGCCCCGCGCTAATAACATCGTCCGAGCGCACTCTACGATGGTACGCATCTCGCGTTCGGCTCGTCCGTTTTGCTCCGGCGTGTAAGGAGCCGAGAACAAAATCTTAATGCCTTGGGATGACAGGAAATCCTTGACACGCTTGTCTGTGTATTCAGTACCGTTGTCCACGCGAACTATTTTTACGTCCTTACCGAAATGATTTTTGACGTGCAGTATATGATTTTTCAAAGCGTCATACGTGTCGCTTTTGTGCTTCAGAAAATCAACACTTCGAAACCCCGATGATTCGTCTTTATATAACACGAAAAATCTAGCACCACTGACCGATGTTGTCTGCATAGGCCCGCATAAGTCGGTGTGGACTAGGTCGCCGGGATTCACCTTCGCGCTTTTCTCGTGCGTTTTAAATGGTAGTTTAAACTGTTTTCCGGATGGGCAATCATCGCAAAAAAAGTCGTTCTCTTTATCGAGCGATATGCCCGAGACCGCTTCGCATTTGACCATGTTTTCGATCGTGCTAGTGCTAACGTGGCCGAGACGCTCGTGCCACAATTTGGTTGAAGCTATACATACGCGGTTTACCTCGGCGCACTTCGATTTTATGAACATCGTGATCAGATTGTTACGCTATTTCAGGCCTTGTACGATGAGCTTGTTGTCCTTAGAATAAACGCACGCTTGATCGCCGGCGAGAACTACAGCATAGTTCAGCGCGGTACATACTCCGGCTGACAACAAGTTTTTCTTAAGAGACGGAGCGTACAAAACATTGTTTATTTCGCCTTCCAGCCACTGACCGTTTACTAATCGTAGAATCTCAACCTTCCCACGCCCTTCGACCTTTACACGCGTATCGTCACCGAGCAAAACGTACTCATTTCGCATAGGCGTGAATTCTGAAAACCACTCGCGTCGGCACGAGTAGTGGCGTGAGGCGCCACTATCGAGAATCCAGAGCTGGTCGTCGCTCGTTTCTCGGAACCAACTCTCGTCGCGACTCGATCACTCAATTTGTTTTCGGTCTGTTCCACGGATTTCGCGATTCAACGAGGCGACTAACGCGCTAAAGTTTGTGGAATCTTGCCCGTCCTTGGGGGGATTCTTACAGTCGTCAGGCGCATTGCCTTTTTTTTTTTCTTATTTTTACGTTCGTTACAATTCTTTATGATGTGACCGCTCTTTTTACAAAAGTAACATATAATATCTTTCTTACTTTTCGTTTGATTACCGTTGTTAGATGAAGAATCTTTCTTGCCCTTGTTCTTAGAGAAGCTGGTGGTCGCGAGCGCGCTGGTCACGTCGTCCACATTGTAGAGCCGGGATTCCTCGCGTAGAATTCTCTCACGTAGCTTCTTCAGGGTTTGATCTGCCTCTGGAACGCTGTCCCATGCTGAGATGAACGGGCTATACTTCGACGGCAGGGTCCCGATGATTTTTGCCATTATCATGACATCAGAAATCGTCTCCCCGACATCCTTGAGCTGATTCACGAGGTTCTCCACTTTCACCATGTGCTGGGCCGCTGAGTCGCTTGGCGTCATTTTGTATTCGTGGAACCTCGTCGTCAAAGAGAGCTTGTTTGCAGCGCTTCTTTGTTCGTGGATGCTCGAAAGTTTCTCCCACATGGAATTGGCAGACGTGCACGTAATCAAATAGTCGAGTTGACTGTAATCCATCGATGAGGACAATATGAATATTGCCTTCGCGTCTCGTTTGATCCAGTCCGCCCTTGCAACGGCGTTTGCCTCGGTGTCTTCAGGTTTAACTTCGGTGCCCTCAACAATCTTGATAAGGCCTTGAGACACGAAAATTGCTCTCATTTGAAATTTCCACAATTGGAAATTTTGTCCGTTAAACTTCGTCACGTTTCGCAAATCCCGGGAGCTGACGTCCGACATTGTCGTTGATTTGCCAAGATAACGTGAACTTGTCAAACCAAAAGAAACGAGCGAGAAGTACGTTGCTTCAACAAACGTATGTCCAAAAAGTTTTTCAGCACTCTCACTGAACACTTCGCGTAAAGAAACTTCCTTCCTCGAGCCGCTGCGTGGCTGGGCCCATAACCTGTTGAGGGTATGCGGGAGGATAACGCGAAGTAAAGATGCAAGACACTTATACAAAAAGGCTTTATTCGAGAGGTGCTACTCGCTCAGGAGTTCGACCGAATCTGGTCCTTACAGAGCGCGCGATGTCGTGTCATCCCCACTCTTATTGTCGGGTCTCATC
>QLSS01000354.1:48316-89509 GCA_024372645.1 Trichomalopsis sarcophagae | reverse complement strand
ACATCGAATACCAGAGACACTACGTCCCCAGTAAAATAAGTAGCGGATAAAAAGTGTCCGCCGCTAAGCCTAGATATCGGCAACCCGGGACAAGCGGACAGAGTCCACTCGTCTACCTCGCGCTACCGCGACAAAGTCCGCTCATGCAAACTGCGGGACACAACAAATTGCGCGACGCAGCACTGCAGCGAGTCCGCGTACAAATCGCGCGCCGTGACGACACCAGCGAGGCCGCTCAACAAACTGCGCGACACAGCAAATCGCGCGACGCGACAGTCCCTGTGTGTCCGCATATATACAGTGGGACTACAGCTGGTTACGACAAGTCGCGTATATTTAACTATACGGTCCGCGGCATAGATTCATTATTTTAACTATCGATATTAGACAATTTCTAACCTTGTTACTTCCAGAACATAAGGCTCTCGAGCCGACGGCTAGTTTCTACTCAAAGTAAATAATTCTTTGTTCGAACTGCGCGGCCCGCATTTAATCCTAAATACGGTCCTTACATAAGTGAAATGCACAATTATTTTAATGAGACGTATACTGAAAAAATAGTATATAAAAACTTATATCACTGAAATCGAGTTTTAAACTACAATAAATACATAATATTGAGTATTATTTATCCCGGAGTATATACTATATAGAAATAATGCCTTAGATAGAAGGCCAGATTCCAGAATTTCGGGAATCTAAAAACCAGAGCTAAAAACGCGAGAAGCTAGAACGATAGGTTGGCCTTCAAACAACGTTGGCCTTCTATCTGAGGAGGCACTACTTATATATTCTCTGTTAAATAACCTACGAACTACAAAGGTTTTTGTACAAAACCACAATATCTTGGGTACATATATGGGCCTGGCGCTAATAATCCTTAAGAAAACAAAATACAATATTTTTTCTTTAAATGTTTATACTTAAAGTTGTTTCTTTTATTTTAATTTACTTTTTGATCATACAAGATATACAAGCAAAGCTAGCATAACAGATTCTATGATGAATAATCATACAACAGACTATTTTTTTCCTACATTCGAAGTGAAAACATATTTTATTAGAGTTTGCGGCTGCTGTAAACTAAAAATATATGAAAAACCACTGCCAATTTGTCGGCACATAGCTTTCTTTAACATTATGTATCGCTTTAATATCTGAATTGCTTTGACTTCGTATATAATTCTATAAAGTTTTTGTACTTTTTCGTTAGATAGATAAAATTATTTCGAATCAATTATAATCCCTAGTGGAAATATATTGTGTGCCAAAGTGTGCTATAATGTACCATAATGTTCCAAAGTGTTCAAATTCGGAAATTGATTACACTTTGGCATACCTTGGTATACTTTGGCACACTTTGACACACTTTAGCATACTTTGGCACACCCAATTATTTCCACTAGGTATTCTCTCTCTTTTTCTCGCATAACTATAATTATTTATATTATATTATTATATATAGTTGATGGCATGTCATCGTGCATCAAAAGAAAATTAGTATACTTTTTATTTATTATTAAATTTCTTATTCATTTATTGTATTTATTTAGCTTCAAGTATTTTTCTACTGTGCAATCACACTATTATAAATAGGCTTACATACTGCTATCTGAGAGGAAGTATACGTGAATGCCTTACTCGAGAATTGACATTGGTCACGATAACGCGCCTATTGCCAAAGAGAAACAAACAGTTCCTTTAGGAACTCTGCACGTTAGAGTTAAAATTCCTCCTTCTCGTTTTTCTCCGGATATGCTCCATCAAACAACTTTTTAATATTTGTTTTCTATCACGGAAATATATCAAACTTCACAGTATATGATTCATTTCGCGCTCATATACATTTCAAAATTGCCGCGGTTTCGTCGCCAACTTCCTTTTTAAATTTTAAGGTTATGTCAAAACTCAGTTCGTGTCAACGGTCACGTCAGTTTTCGTTTTTTAACAATAATAATATTTACAATAGAATATTATAAATACACATTATAATTTGATATGTATTTTAGTATTACATTAGATTTTTAATATTAGAATCAATTTCAGAAATCAAAAATAAATCAAAAAATTCCAACGATACTTTTGACGCATGCGCACTACATGAGCCAATCATATTGACGCCTTCTTGACTTCACTTCATCCGGTCATGACTTTTTTATATATAGATATAATCGCAATAACTTTTAATAATCATTTTTTATTTTTTTAAGATTCAACATTTAGTTTTGAAGTTAAAACAATTTGAAAAATTGCGCTTTATGGTGTATAATAAAAGAACAACGAACGATAATATCAATCTTCCGCGGTAAAAAGATAGGTAATTTTATTCTCTTTCAGGTACATAGTAACCAATTTACTTTTATTAACTTTTTCAATAACTTTATTAGAAAAAAACTGAAATATCATAACTAATAAATCACTATAAAAAAATCGCTGCCAATTTATTGGCACGTAGCTTCCTCGAACTAAATTTTTTAGTTCCAATAGATAAAATATTATTTAAATATACAATGCTAATGCTTTTTTAAATATTTTCAATCTCGATTATTTTGCTAAAGGAGCAATTGAATAATAATACAAAATATTGTGGATCTGAATAAGTTGAAATGCGTTTAAGCAAGCCATCTGCGCAAGGATTGGCACTACTCATGTACTATATGTCATAATGATGTGTGTGCATATGTGTGTGTGTGTGTGTGCGTATGTGGACTTATGCTGACTATGAGATATAAGGTAATTCTCTATATACGTGGGTAAATTATCTATTTCTTAGTCTATGTATCGTAAAAAAAGTCTTTATTTACATTTATATCGAAGTTATAGCCAATTTAAAAATCAAACGCATGTCAGCATAATTACAAAACAGACTTTTGCTGACACATAGTTAAATACAACTATACTAATGCTGACGCATGGTAATTACAAGTATACTAATGCTGACGCACAGTAATCAAGATGTACTGATGCTGACACTTAATAATTACAATTACTGTCTTAGCACTTTTTTGCAGACATGATCAATACCAAAAAAGACAAATTTTCCTAGTATAAATAATTTAAAGTTCATAAAATGTTCTCTAAAAAGTTTTAGAGATAAAATGCCTTGGTGCTTATACTCCGCGCAACATAAATAGTCAGATATGTCTATAACTATATTAAATAATTCAAAACGAGACCTGCTAAGAATATGTTTACACGAGAGGCCCGTCCAAATGATAAATTCCATAGCCTTAGCACTTTTTTGCATACATGATCAACACGAAATATGCCAAACTTTGCTAATTTAACAATTTTATATTTAAGAGAAGATTCTTTAGTAAGTTTTAGTGATAAAATGCCACTGTGTCCATACCCCGTATAACATTCATAGATTTTTATGTATAAAAATAATTAAGTAATTCCAATGGGACCAGCTAAGATTATGGATATAGGGAAGGAACATTCAAACCATACTTTCCATAATCTTAGCTTTTTTTGCACAAATGATCAATCCCAAAAAAGACAAATTTTCCTATTATAAACAATTTAAAGTTAATAAAATATTTTCTGCAAAATTTTAGAGATAAAATGCCTGAAATTTCATATAAAGATCTTTATCATAAATTTTATGTAAAATTTGATGTACAGTTTGTAACGAGGAACAACGTCCCTCGCCACGCCGTTAATCGAGGCAGGATAGAGAGTGACGAAGTAAGGCGGCATTCTCCTCTCACGTCAACGTCTCACCCCGTTACAAGTTTTAAAATCTCATTGATACATGTGAAATTTTACATGTAAAAGTTCGAAATCTTTACATATAATTTTATGTCAAATTTCATGTAAATAATTTCAACAGGGGACTTGGAGAAGGGATTTGGAGCTACCTTAACTTAGCTATATTAAATATAACGTTTTCACCATTATATGCTGCATGCCTTCACTTCTTTTAAGAAACTTGTTTTAAAACAAAAATTAAAAACTCCTTTTGTGAAGGTTTCTTTTAAGTATTTTGATGAAATACTTAGATACTGATTAGTATCTGTTATTTTTATTAAAACGAACTTCATTGTCGACTTTTACCTCATACTAATATTTAGAAAATTTTTTTCAAAATATTCATAAAATAATAAGAAAGCTTGCGGGAGCATCCGATTCGAGCATTCGCCCGCCCGCAGGTAAACTTAGATTAGAGAAGAAACTTAGATAAGATAATAGAAAATGCTAGGGTAGTAATGGTGATTTTGACGTAACCGATAGAGGGCGCAATGAGAAACGAGAGGATACGAGAGAAATATGGACTTTCACGTTAACATAAAGGCGTTTACACTTTTCACTATTTATATTATTTATATCATTTAAATATTATTTCGAGATAAATTAATAGGGAGGGACTTTAACGACGTGCAACGACACCCCTATAAGAGGGAAAAAAAGTTTTAAGAAAAATAAGTTTTACATTTTGGCTCTGAACTTGAGAACCGCTCGACAAAATCGTTTAAAATTTTAGCTGCGAATAGCTTTCTTTATGGTTAATCAACAAATAAAATTTGGAAGTATTTGACTGCATTGTTTTAGAGATATGAGGAATCAAAAAATTTTCCAAAAAAAATTAAAACCTTGATATCTTAAGAACCATAGGGATTTGAAAGCTGCGCAATGAACTTAGCCATTACACATAAAATATCTACTTTTTCCCAAAATCTCAAGTGCAATAAAGCCTTTTTACCTTAATCAAGGCACAAAAAAAAATTATTTTTTCCAGTTTTCGATTTTTTACTGAAAAAATAAGTAGTCAAATCACTTGAAATTTTAATGAGATATAGTTGGACACGTGACACATCGACATGATTTTTTTCGTGAGGTTATGATGTTTAGATTCAGAGATATGAATTAAAAAAAAATCACCTTTTTCAATTTTATCTGCCAAATAAAGCGGTCGATCCAACGGGAAAAAGTAGGTAATTTTATTCTCTTTCAAATGCGATGGGCTGATAGCAAAAAACGGAAAATAGTGTTTTTCAAAAATCAAAAATTAGCCATAGAATAAAAAAGAAGTTAGAAAAATAAAAAATAAATGTTTTTCCCGAATTCAGAATCCATAAATATACATGCATGTCATATTTTATTGATATTCACCGAGTAGTTCCAGAAATATTACGGTATCATACACACACACACACACATTTGAAAATGAAAGGTCCAGGAGATGTATGTAGTCCTCAGCCGGGTCGAGGTGTCGAAGGAATAAAATAATCTTGTCGTACAGAAAAATATAAAAGCTTTATTACTAATTGACTAGCGTATAAATTAAAGACTCTCTTGCTCTCTCTGCTCTGAAGCGCTGTTGTCTGTCGGGCGGTTCAGAACGTTCTTATCAGAACGGCCCTCGAGCCTCGCCACGTCGCCAGTTCGCCACCCATCGTGGCGGCTCGGAGGTGGCTCCGCGGGAGAGGCGGTGGCCAGATGGAGTGGCTTCTCAATAAAAGTCAGGCCTGGGGATCAGGCGCTGTTTCCTGCGGTGCCTCCGGTGGTCGTCGGCGGGAGCCCCCACACACATCCACATACACACACACATTCATACGGACATTTTCTAAAAACACGTGATTTGAACTTCTAACACACCAAAAAGTATTTTCTAGAAGTTTTGAAGAAATTCAAAATTTTACTATTACATAGCTTCCTCTAGGAGGAAGCAAAAAACGCGTACACAAAATGTAAAAACAGACTTTTTTCCCACAATGTTCTAGTAAAAACAAAGTACATGAGACTTGATGGGTTTTATATATCTTGCTATATTATATAGTTATTTTGGCTATACTCCCCCCCTCCACACCCCCCATAGCCCCTCACACAGAAATAACACGAATTTGGTATGATTAACTTACTTAAAATGTATTCCCTGTTGAAAATAATGACATCATTGACTGACGTCATTAAATGACGTTAAATTACGTCATTATATGTCGTCACTTGAACCTTCGAATTGGAACCTTTTATGACGTCATTATGTTCAACAGGTTGTACTTCTAAATACTTATACTGTTAAATACTACAAAATTGATAAAATACTTGCCTATATAGGTGCTACCATCCGGATGGTAGTGCGGAAAATGGGGGCTAATGTCCAAGAAATTAATAATTTTTAATAATTTTACTAAACAAACAATAATTAAAAAACAATATTTCTTTGGTGTTAGCCCCCATTTTCCGCACTACCATCCGGATGCTAGCACCTATATAGGCAACTATTTTATCAATTTTGTAGTATTTAAGAGTATAAGTATTTAGAAGTACAACCTGTTGAACATAATGACGTCATAAAAGGTTCGAATTCGAAGCTTTAAATGACGTCATATGATGATTCAATGAAAGATAATATTAGTGTAGGGAGTACGGTAAAAAAGAATCATAAAAGAGGCGGTAAAAAGATAATTTTACGAAAACTATTAAATGAAAAATCTAAATTAATAGAAGAATTGAGGCAATTAAATAAGAAAATTGATCCAGTTTTTCGATCGCAAGAAGTTAGGCAGCCAAAAATAATAAACAAACAAGTAGAAAGATCAGAGTTTCAAAAAAAAATCGGCAACAAATTTGAAGAGTTGTTTAATTTTGCTATGACTGAATTGAATAAAAATAAATAAGTTTTTAAATCGTGGAATCATGCAGGACTCTAAAACCGTTTAAAGAATACTTACATCGCAGAGTCGACTAAAATTTCGGTGTTACGCGTGTAGCCACGGTAATCGAACTGACTGTGCATAATTCGTAAAAACGTAAAAAGTAGGTCTTAGTGTTGAAATATAAGTAGGACAGTAAAATTTCGTTTCAATTGTTTGTATGCGATTTGAAATTCTAAAATTCAGACTAAATAAGAGTTTGTAATAAATAAAAAGTTAACAAAAATGAGAGTATCAAATGAGTGATAATAAGAAAGAAGTAAATAAAAACGACACACAGAGGCCAAGATTAACTAGAAACGCTGTTCGTGAGATTCCAACATTAATAAAGGACATAGTAATCCCTACCATCCAAAGCCCATTCACGAAAAGTAAGAAAATAATTCGATCGCCGCCGACAAACAGCGGATGGATAAGAGATAGTCAGCAAGTACTATCATCTGATATAAATAATAATAAGCTAGAAGATAGCCAACAAATAGTAGCACTCGATACAGATCAGCAAAGTAAACATAATCTTTCAAGAAATTTTGAAAGAGAATCAAGATTTAAGCAAGAAGATACAACACCAGGACGAACTACCGGAGCAATCAAAAAGCAAATCAAGCAGCTTAATAAAAACCATCTACGCCTAAATATACCGCTAACACCTGTAAAACAAAAAGAATTCGAGTCAGTGGAAAAGCCAGACCATTCAATATTTTCACCTATAACACCAGCAAATTTCTACAAGGAGTTGAGGAGACATCGCTAATAGATACAGAAGGTATTAGTGATCAGCCTAGCTTAATTGGAGACCCAAGAAATTAAAAGTTTAATTTTACTTTCGATTTCGATTATCTTCTGAACGACAATCGTGCCAACGATATCAACATGGTGGAGAATCCGCTACGATTATCGTTAAAATATGTAGCTAATTTGGTACCAGAATTTGATGGAAAAAATATTTCGGTAAATGAATACATCGAAAAATTGAAGCATGCCAAGAATATGTTATCAGCAGCAGATCAAGCTAATTAAATTTCAACTTTGAAAATTAAATTGAAAGGTGAAACTTACAAGGCAATGTTGAATGCAACAGTCAATACTATTGAAGATTTCGTAAAAGCAATACGACAGATATACCCATCTACGAAGAATATGTACTCTCTTTATGGGCAAATTGAAGAAAATTTGCAAAAACCAGACGAATCAGTTCTTAGTTTTGCTAATTAATTGCAAGAGTTAGTGCTGAAGATTAAGGACAGCAAAGAAGTACAAGGTCTTACAACAGCAGAAAAGTCCGCATTTGAAGCTAAAATAAACAATGATGCTTTTCAAGGTTTTAAGGAAGGATCAAAGCAAGAAATCAGAATAGAATTAGGAGCAATTACCCATTTAACAGAAGCCACTAAAAAAGCGATAGAAATAGAATCGAAATTTAATAAAAGAGGAATTCTGTGCAATAAAATAAATTGCACAGAATTCCTCTTTTAATGAATAATATATATAGCGATTCAAATAATCACAATACAAGTAATGCTACTATATACGCGTGTCAATTCTGTCATAATTCGGGATGTGTCTATTGTAAAAACAAGGAGCATTTGTCGAACAACTGCAGAAAAGTTAAAGATAAAATTAAATTAATTTGTAAATTTTGCAATAATCAAGGACATTCTATAGACGCGTGTAAACTGAATAAAATTGAAGGCAGTAATTGCCAATATTGCCAGGTCATGGGCCATACAGTAACTCAATGTCCACTTATAATAGAATATGAATTGTGTTGGAAGTGTAAGGAAAGTAGTCATGATTCAACTGCCTGTACAAAAAAAGTCGATGTTAGCAATTCATGTGAATTTTGCAATCGCGCGGGCCATATGATAAAAGCATGCCCAGAGAATATATGCAAACGATGTAATCAACTTGGACATCCAGTAAAGTAATGCCCGTTAGTAAGAAGTCCGATTGCAAATAACAGATTTATAATGTGCTCAATTTGTAATGCAGAAGACCATGAAGCCATAGAATGTAAACAAGTCAAAATATTAGTAGCGCAACACAAGACAAAATCGTTTTAAACGAATATTCAACGTCAAGTTTGTGATGAAAAAGGCCACGCAGCTAAAAACTGTCCTCAAATAGGTAATAAACAGCAAAGTTTTAATAATTCAAATAGTAAATATTAAAACTTTAGTAACTCTAATAACTTTAGAAAATATAGCAACTATAACAATCAAAATACTAATTATCAAAATACAAATAATAGCCAAATAAAGTGTGATTATTGCGAAATGCGTGGTCACCCAGTATATAAGTGTAGAAAATTGAAGAATTTAGAAAATATTGCTAGAAGAAAGAAAAACTGCACATATTGTAACAAAAACGGTCATAACATTAAAAGTTGTACCAAAGTAAAATGATTGGATATGCGCGCGAGCAAATTTTGCAGTTTCTGCAAAAATACAAACCATATGATAGGAGAATGTTTTCGATTACAAAACCAGCAGAGCATAGATTCGGGAAACGAATAAAGCCTTCTCGGACCGAGTAGCCGAGAAATTACAACACAAATCCACTCAGCAATACAGAAAACACGTTTAAAACAAATGTCATAATAGCGCCTCAAAATCAAAACAGGGCAAATTATGAAGATCACGATCAACAGGAGGTTCAACCGCTCGAAGAAAAAGAAATCAAACTAGAAGTATATCATTTAAAATTGAATGATTTAATAGAATATGTTGAAATAATAAATCCCTATTCTAAAAATTTATGCAATTTACTTGTCGATAGCTGAGCACAAATAAATATAATAAAGTAAAATCAAATTCCTATAGGAACACAACTACTAGATAAAAAAAATATTATTATCCGGCATCACAAATAATTCTATAAAAACATTAGGTATAGTAGAACTACAGATAAATGGCAAATATTTTGATTTTCACGTAGCACCTAATGATTTTCTGGTTCCATATGATGAAATATTCGGAATTAAATTGTTAAGAGGAAATAAACTACGTTTAGATGAAGGGTACTTAGAGGTCAATAATATAAAATTAAAATTGCAGAGGGGTCCGAATAAAAAAACCGGAATGAAGTTAAGCCAAAAAGAAATTAATTTTAAAAGAAATCATTCGCGACAATGATGCATATAATATCAAACAACAAAATATTTTAAAAGAAATGGATCATGAAAATAATATTGATAAAATCAGAATGCAAAATGTAGCAAATCAAGAGATTTTTGAAGAGAGTAGCACTAGCAAAATTAGTAACATAGAGGATAAGTTAAAGCAAACTGAACAATTGCATGAAAAACAGAATACTGAGATAAATCAGGCAAAACCATTACCAGAAAATGATAGTGTCACAGAATACACATTTAATAATGATGTTAGCACCATTTTAAATACAATATCGGAAATCTACGAAATAAATGACAAATCAGAATTACAGAGTATACAACAAAAAAGGATAAATGAAAACAAGCCTAGGAACTTTTTTGAAAAATGATGATAAACATATAGAAATTTTTATACTTGACGTAAATACAGTATTACAAGAGCAAGTAACGCCTGAAGAAGCGCCAATCCAAAAAGCTGAATTATAGGAAGATATTAACTATTATGAAGAAAAATAATGTAAAACTATCTAAAGCGGATAAAAAAATGATTTCTGAAGGAAAGAAATATCAATACGTTTGTGACAAGACACAGGTCTCGTCAACATAAATACGCGTGAAGTCGGCCACATTAGACGCGGTATGCACAGCGAGCGCGCGCGCGCAACATTCGTAAGGAGAGTCCGCACGAGCGCGGGGCGCGGCAATTAGCGAACGACTCCGCAGCGAAACTCCAGACGGCGCAAGCGGCATACCGTAATCACACCTATACACAGCCGCGCCGTGCACATTTATATGGCGGACCGCGCAGCACAACGGGGAGTTCTTCTCGACCCTCATTCCAGGTAGTATCGTGAGCACACGTTACTACAGGGAAAGCGAGAGTTAGACCTACATCCACGAAATCACCTCGTGAGCCCACGTGACGATCCAGTGGACGACTCTCACCCGAACCTCCTAGTTGCCGTCGTAAGCACACGAGACAACCCGGAACGCCCGAACGACGTCGAGCCGCTTCTACGTGAGCACACGTAGTCGACACCCGACGTCACCGTAGACCCTAACCTATATCTCAACGCATTGCTGACCCTTTCTGCCACTGTGAGCACACAGGGTTGAGGAGACAGCGATAGCTTCACCGATGGTTCACCGGGTCGTGCGCTCACGTCCCTGTTAATCCTAGGCTCGTCCCTAACATAGAAATCCGATTTATACGCCGACATCTTAAAATTCTCTTTGCTACTGTGAGCACACATGGCAAGTGCGTTACGTCCGAAAAAACCCACGAATGATAAATCAATATCCGGATGTTTTTTGGATAGAGGACGATAAATTATGTACATGTAACGTAGAACAACATGAAATCAACTTAACTTCGGACAAGCCAATATACGTAAAGCAGTATCCATTAGTACACAAATCTAAGGGAATGGCTTTAAAAGAAATGAGCAAATTACAAGAAACGAAAGCAATCAGAGAAACTAAAAGTGCGTTCAATGCGCCAGCGTTAGTAGTGCCGAAGATGGAGCTAATCACAGGAGAGAAAAGATATAGATTGATGATAGATTATAGAGCCTTGAATGAGGTGACTATAGCCGATCCATATTTACTTCCCAATATTAATGAAATATTAGACTTAATTGGAAAGAGGAAATATTTTGATGTATTAGATTTTAAATCTGGATTTCATCAGGTAAAGAAGAGACCTTCGGATATTCACAAAACTGCATTTAACCTACATCCATTAGGAAGATTTGAATTTGTCGTCCTAACGTTCGGTCTTAAAAACTCAGCCCGGACTTTTCAGCGGGTTATAAATAAAGTTTTAGCCAGATATATTGATAAAATATGTTTTAATTATATTGATGACATCATTATTTTCGGTGACACGATTAAAGAATTAGAGGAAAGATTTGGTGCAATAGTTCAAGCATTAATAGAAGCAGGGCTCAAATTAGAGCCGAAAAAATGTGAATTCAGCAAAACAGAAGTGTGTTTCTTAGAGCATGTTATTAGCGAAGCACGTACAAAACCAGATGAAAACAAAATACGGGCAGTAAAGAAATTCCCTATTCCCTATAACGTTAAAAAAATTAAACAGTTTTTAAGTTTTGTAAATTATTATAGAAGGTTTATTAAAAATTTAGCAGAAATTACCAAGCCACTAACAATATTACTACAAAAGGATAGGCTATTTTTGTGGGGATTGGAGCAACAAACTGCATATGACAAACTCAGAATCGTTATGTTCAGCACCGGTTTTGCAATGTCCGCAATTCGATAAACCATTTATAATAACGACGGACGCAAGTCAATATGCGTTAGTTTGTGTAATTTCTCAAGGTGAGATAGGCAAAGATAGACCAATAGCCTATGAATCAATAGTACTGCAGCCTGCAGAACTTAAATATGCAACCTATGAAAAAGAAGCTCTCGGCATTATTTATGCTATAAAAACATTTAAAAATTATATTTATGGAAATAAATTTGTAATTGTAATTGACCATAGACCACTATTATGGTTGAAATTTGCGGATAATAACGAAAGAGTTCAGAGATGGAGATTAAAACTAGCAAATTATGATTATGAAATTGTGTATAAAGCTGGAAAACAAAATATAAATGCAGATGCATTATTGAGAAATCCTGTAGCAAAAATGGATATATGCCTACTAACAAGAGCCCAGAAAAGGCGAGAAGAAAATCAAACGCCGCAAGAGTTGACGAATGAGGAGAAGACAAATACTATTAATGAACAAAGATCAAAACTTCATAATAAGAAGTTACAGATATAAAAACGCAAAAGGGACAAGGTACAAAAGATGAGAAAGAGAAGTGTACCGGAGGAGGAAAAACCACACGATAAGTAGAAAAATATAGTATATTCCAAGAATACGATACTATTTCGCATTGAAATATTATTCATATAGTTAATAATAAAGGAGAGTCATTAGATTACAATATAGGGGAACTATTAAAAAAGGAAAATAATCATTGCAATAAAAACTTGGGTAATAATGAAATTTAAATATTAAATAAGGGTAAAAATAAAACTTTTGTGTCATGTTTAAATACAGCCGAATCAGTATTTACGGTTAAAGCTAATATCATGAAGTTATTTCAATTATTAAAAATAATATTTTTGCCAAAAAAATATTTAATATTTAGCATCTCATAAGATCCAAGAATAAATAATATATGTTGGGAAGAAATTGAGGAAATTTTGAAAACTATATTTGAAGGTACAAATATCAAGGTTGTGATCTATCTAAATAATATAGTTTATGTAGATGAAAATCGAAGAGATAAAATATTTGAAATGCTACACTCTCCTAAATTAGTTCAGGTATAAATAGAACATATAATAGAATAAAAGATAAGTATTATTGGGAAAATCTTAAGGTAGATATTTAAAACAGAGTTGCAGAAATGCATGCGAGGATTGCCAGAGAAATAAGCTAAAAATAATAAACATTAAATAATCTATGGTAATTACGGATACACTCTTAAAAACTTTTGACAAAATCTGTATGGATGTAGTAGGTCCGTTTAATGTTACTAAAAATAATAATAAATATATACTTTCAATACAGGATTAGCTAACTAAATTTATAATTGTAGCATCTATGTATTTTATCCATTCAAAATACGGATAATCTCTGTCTGCCTGGATCGCTTGTTTGCGCGCATATACATGCTATCCGCGGTGACGTTCGCACGGGGTATCTGCAGAAAATGTGGGACAGAGTCAGGCAATGTAATGGCAAATGGCAAAAACAGAAGGCTATATAGCTCGTTAACAGTGCTAGAGTTGTTATACCCGAGACCGACTGTGGGATACCCGAGATAAAACTTTTTCAAGAATACTATGCGTGTTTAGACGTTGCAATAGTAGTCTATTCATTTCAAGGTTTTTCTCGAGGTGATAAACCTATACACGATGGCTTGGAATATGTTCATAATGTCGGCAATACTGTTAGGTATACTCTGCGTATTATGTATTACGAGAGTAGCCGACATTATCAGCCTATTTTGAACTTGGTAGCTGCGGCTGGCAGCAGGGGGTATTGCATACCTTGCAATAAAAAGTGACAAATAAAAAGAATCATAGGTGTGCGAACAAGTGTCGTAGTTGTCTGCAGAAACCACCTTGTGAACGTGACCAAACTGACAGGCATGTGGTGTGTCCACACTGCAATAGAATCATTTTCAGTCAGCTGTGTCTTTCGCAGCATCTGAAACCAGGGTCATTTGATAAGAATCATACAGTGTGTGCGAGTTTAAAAATTTGTACGAGGTGTTGTAGAATGATTAGAACGCCCAGCAATGATACAACCTCGCATATTTGCGATACAGTCTTTTGTAAAGTTTGTAAGCTGATGCAGCCAATCGGTCATCTTTGTTTTATGCGACCCTTAGCTGAAACGCGTCAGCAAGCGGCTAGTAGTAGTAGCAGCAGCAGCAGCACGAAAAAACAGACTCTATACATATTTTACGATTTCTAGACACAACAGTCGGAACCCGTACTGCGGGACGATAAAACACATATACACGTTGTCAATCTGTGTGTAGTACATCAGGTATGCAGTGCATGCCTGGATAACGAAAATATTTCAGAGTCGTGCAATTTTTGCGGGGTGCGAGAGCATGTGTTCAAGGACGATCCGGTTAAACAGCTAGTAGACTTAGCCTTGAATCGTAGAAAAAATATTGCAGACGTGATCTGTATCGCGCACAATGCTCAAGGATTCGACGCACAATTCGTGCTGAAATATTTGGTGGAGTTTCCTTCCGTAATTCTAAACGGGTCAAAAATAATTATGATGAAGTTTGCCCACATAAAGTTTCTCTATAGTTTGAATTATTTGCTTATGGCAATGAGCGCTTTACCGAAAGCTTACGGACTTGGTGGCGGTATTGAGAAGGGAACGTTCCCCCACTTATTCAACAGACCGGAGAATCAGAACAATGTGGGCGAGATGCCACCCGTAGAGAGCTACTCATCCGACTCGATGGGTGTCGAGGAGCGAAAAACATTCTTAGAGTGGTGTTCCGGACGTGATCAAGGGCTACTAGGGATAAAAGCAGTGCGACGAATTCATTTTTATTAATATTTGTTTTGCCTAAGTATTAGTTGAGAGAACGTTTTTACGCCATTCGATTCTCACATGCGCGAATCGACAAGGCGATTCGTGGCTTCAGGCCAATACGGTTAGGAGTGATTTTATAATCATTCCTAGACTGCCACGACTCCCTCTAGGAGTTTTACTCCGCGGATTTTGAGGGTCACTCTCAGTGCGGAAAGGCTAACGGGCCGATCTGTGACTACCAGGCTAGAGAGTCGAGTGGTGGGAGGCGTTCGCGCGTGTACATGACTACGCTTATAGATATAGAGGAGCGTGCGCACTGCTTCGAGTCCCTCCGGTGGTCCTCGGAAAAGCGCCTTTGTTTTAGCGGGCCCGGATTTTTCGGCGGCTCGAGTGCCCAGGTCTGCAGGAGCGCGAGTCTGCTTCTTAAAGGAAACCTTTAAAAAGACGTCGGAACTCGGAGGTTATACAGATAGTGAGAACGTCAACCGTTTGTTTGCGGCTCTCAAGGACGATACTCGTAAAGCGGTTGATACATTGTTAGCTACGACACGGGATCCGGCGACTATCATAAAAACCCTTGAATTACACTACGGAAACAAGCGCGTAATCGTGAAGAAAATCGTAAATGACTTAAAAGAGATGCCATCTATTGATTCGAGAAAAATCAAGCTACTGCAATTTGCGACGAAAATTAAAAACGCGGTTACAGCTTTAAAATCGCTTAATTTGACCGGTCACCTAGAAAGTTCAGATCTGATTCAATCGATCGCGAAAAAGTTTCCGGCGGCATTAAAGTACGCGTATAATGAATATGCGGCTAAAGTTCCCGAGGACCAAGCTGGATTAGAAAAAGTCGCTAATTTTTTGTGCTGGCAAGCAGAGCTTTTCGCAAACGGAATTTTTGAAGATTACGTTTGCGAAGTAACGCAAAATCATGCAGATCAGCAAAAGAAATTGGTCTCGCGTAAAAAGTTAACGGGCGCATTCGTAGCCGTAACCAAAGCTGAAAGGGAAGCAGAGTCGGCAAGTGTGAATGTAGCGAGCGCTGCGCGAAAGTCATGCGTTGTTGGTAATCGCGATAATCATTCGACTGCGGAGTGTGGTATTTTTAAGCGCGAAGATGTATTTAGACGTCGTTTGTTAGCAAGGAAGCGTGGTTTGTGTTTTAAATGCTTAGGTAGCGGGCATTTATATACGAAATGTAAAAGTGCGAATTGCGCGATATGTAAGAAACGCCATCATACATTGTTGCATAGCTCGAATTCGGTGAGTGATAAAGCGAATGTTAAAGATGACCGAGTTAACGCGAGCGGCAGTAAATAAGGGGAACAGCAAACTAAGGACGCGATATCGGATTCTAAAAGACAAATTTGACTAAATTCTACGGGCGCTTTGTTAAAAATCGTAGCTGTAGAAGTTTCAGGCCCTTCAAAGACCGTTAAAACATATGCGCTCTTGGACGACGGGTCAACAATAACACTCATAAATAAGCGCGTGGCCGAAGAAATCAGAGTAAAGGGAAAGCGCGTGCGCTTAGCTCTAAGAGGGATTAACGGTCGCGAAGAGGTTTGCGCGTACTCAGAAAAAGTGTCATTTACAATCGCGGGCGAGTTCGAAAAGCATCAAATTCGGAATGCCATAGCCGTGCGTAATTTATGTCTTCCCTCGCAAACGTTGAGCCAAGAAGCTGTTCGCCACGTGGCGAAAGCCGAGAGCGTGTTTTTACAGCCGTATGAAAAAGTTCGACCCGAAATCATAATCGGTCAGGACAACTGGCGTTTAATTGCTTCTCAAGAAACGCGCGCGGTTCAGGGGAGCGGATTAGCGCTTACAGCGACACCCTTAGGGTGGGCAACACATGGCGCGGCGGAAAAGTACTCGGGAAAGCCGGAACATGTGGCCTGCGCGCAGGGACAATGGTCTTTTTGTGACGCGGGGCCCGGCGGCGGGACGGCCGTGGATGACGCGCGACTCGATAGGCTCGTAAAAGAATATTTTTCGCTCGATAATCTCGGCATGCGGACCATCGCACGACCGAATACGAAACATGCGCGAGCGTGGGACATTTTGAAAAGTACGACGTCGCGTATTGACAATATTTGGCAAACAGGTTTGTTATGGAAAGAGTTTTCAGGTCCGAAAATTAATAGCTATCGATCTGCAATAAAACGGCTTTTGTTGTTAGAGAAACGGTTAGATCGCGGCGAACGTTATGCCGAGATATATTATCGCGAAATTCAGCGCCTTATAGACAGCGGTTATGCGAGTAAGACCGATGATGATGTAACAAGATTTAGAATTTGGTATTTATCGCATTTCGGTGTAACGAATCCAAATAAGCCGGGGAAGGTTAGAGTAGTTTTCGATGCTGCAGCAAAATCGGAAGGCGTTAGTTTTAATGATCAGTTAGATACGGGACCGGATCTTTTACAATCTCTGATAGGCGTACTGTTGCGATTTCGATTATATGCGATCGCGGTTAAGGCTGACATAGCTGATATGTATATGCGAGTGAACGTTATTGAGCGCGATCGCGGCGCACAACGGTTTCTTTGGCGCGGCTGAGATCGAACAGGAAAACCCGAAATTTATGAAATGACGTGTTTACTTTTCGGAGCGAAGTCGTCACAGTGTAGCGCAATCTATTTTAAGGATAGAAACGCAGATTTATTTATACAATCGAAACCGGATGCAGTTAAAAGCATAAAACGCGATAGTTATGCGGACGATCGCGATTTTATTTCTAGTCGGGAAACAGTCGAAGAGGCTACGCAATTAGTACAGGACGTCATCACGATAAATGCGAAAGCGAATTTTAAGATGCACGGATGGGCCAGTAATGATAAGAAGGTAATAAGTACGACCCCGGAGGCTTCCCGTTCGTTGAAATCGGTCAAAGAGGGTCTCTGCGACCGAGGGGGAGAGCGCGTTTTAGGAATGTTCTGGAATACAGAAAATGATACTCTATGATTCAATCTGGGCATGAATCGCGTACCAAAAGATTTGATTGAAGGGAATAAAAAACCGCCGAAGCGCGAATTCTTGAAGGTTATCATGTCGATTTACGATCCTCTCGGTATGATATCGCCTTTCACTTTGAAATCAAAAATTTTAATGCAGGAAATTTGGCGCAGCGGTATCGGGTGGGACGAACAAATACGCAGCGAAGAGTTTGTAGGATGGTCAGCATGGATAGGGGCTCTTCGCGAGATTAAGTCATGTTGTGTGCCGAGATGCTTGACACCGAAAAATTGCGCGTTTTCAGAAATTCAGTTACACGCATTCTGAGATGCTAGCGCCAGTGCTTATTCTGCTACTATTTATGTTCGTTTTGTTCTTAAAAATGCACTTGAACATATTGTTTTAGTTATGGCTAAATCGCGCGTAGCGCCGCTGAAGCCGCTGAAGCCGCTGTCGATACCGCGACTCGAACTGCAAACCGCGTTATTAGCTGTGCGTTTAATAACAACGGCCGAAAAAGAATTCCCGATCAACATTAATCGTCGTTTTTTATGGTCGGACTCGGCGACGGTTTTACAATGGATAAGATCAGAACCGAGGACGAAGCAGGTATACGTCGCACACCGGCTAGGGGAAATAAGTGAACTTACTACCTGCGCCGAGTGGCGATGGGTCCCTACGAAGCTTAATCCGGCTGATTTAGCGACGCGTTGGAGTAGTAATTCTGTTTCAAACGATAGTCCTTGGTTTGTTGGACCCGATTTTTTGCGGGAATTAGAAGCGAATTGGCCGGTACAAAGGCCGTTGACTAAGGAACAAGCGAAAAATATTGATGAATTGGAAATGCGAAAAGCGATTGCGTTTGTTGTAACGCCGAGCGTGGCACTGGATGTTCCGATTACTGCTGAAATTTCTGACTGGCGAGGACTTTTAGATGCGGCGCATCGTGCGTTTAGTAGAGAAAATAATAAAGATGACTTTTCTCGCGAATTTTTAGCGAATTTTTGGTACAGTAGAGTACAATCAGATTGTTTTTCAGATGAAATATTGGCTATACAGCATGAAAAGCAAGTGAAAAAGAGTAGTAAAATTGCAAATCTAAATCCGTTTTTAGATAACAATAATATTCTTAGGGCCGAAGGCCGTGTAACGCGGTTAGATAAAGAAATTTTCAATAACCAGCCGATTATTTTAGCAGGCGAACATCCCGTGACCCGTTTATTAATTAAGGAATATCATTGTAAATATTATCATGCGAATAGCGATACTGTAATTAATGAAATAAGACAAAGGTTTCATATTGTAGGTTTAAGACAAGCGCTGCGATCTATAGTAAGTAAGTGCGTAACTTGTAAAGAACTTAGAGGTAAGCCGCAGAGCCCTATGATGGCGTCGTAGCTGCTGGTCGCTTAGCTTATAAAATGAGGTCGATTAGCCATTGTGGCATTGATTATTTTGGACCTATGTTAGTGAAAATTGGCCGTAGACGAGAAAAAAGATGGGATGTTCTCTTTACGTGTTTAACGATGAGAGCTATTCATTTAGAATTAGTCCACTCGTTGACAGCAGGTTCGGCTATCATGGCTCTGCAGCGCTTATCAGCTCGAAGGGGTTGCCCTGTAGTTATGTACAGCGATAACGGGACAAATTTTCGCGGTGCGTGTAGCGAATTGAAAGACGTGGTTAAGAGTTTAGACATAAATGAACAGAGAGCTTATGTGTTGAAAAGTGGCATGCAATGGCTGTTTAATCCTCCCGATGCTCCTCACATGGGAGGAGCATGGGAAAGGCTTGTTCGATCAGTGAAGACAGAATTGCGTGTAGTTAACTGAGCAAGTTGTAAGCGAGGAAGTTTTGTACACATTGCTAACGGAAATTGAGCATTCTGTGAACTCAAGGCCGTTCATCCGGTGAAATTAAGTTAGGGAAGTATGACATAGAGTCCGTTTGCTTGCGAAAACAGTGGCTAATTGCGCAATCGTTTGCTGATACATTCTGGAAGCGTTGGTTGCGTGAATACCTACCAACTCTTTTGCCAAGGAAAAAGTGGATTGAGCAACAAGCGCCTCTCGAAGTTGGAGATTTAGTTTTACTAATCGTAATACTTGGAAAAAGGGTGTGGTAGAGGAAGTTTTCAAAGGCGCGGACAATGTAATTCGGATAGCAAAAGTTCGAACAAATAGTGGCGAATATACTAGGCCAGCGCATAAATTAATTAGATTGTTAAAAGCGAGCGATGCAGAAGAATGAATTATGCTACGTGTATGTGGATGTGTGTTTTTTATATTTGTTTGTACATGTGTTCGATGCCGTCTCCTTTCTTCAAGTTTACACAGTTTCCTCGGAGGCATAGGGCAAATGCCAGGGATTATGTACTTTTGAATCCGTGCTTAGTGTTCAATTGTACTAGCAGCACATATTTGATTTAGTGTGCAGTGTGATATGTGGTACAAAATCACGGAGATTTTGTACGAGGGGGAGAATTGTTCCGGATGTGATCAAGGGCTACTAGGGATAAAAGCAGTGCGACGAATTCATTTTTATTAATATTTGTTTTGCCTAAGTATTAGTTGAGAGAACGTTTTTACGCCATTCGATTCTCACATGCGCGAATCGACAAGGCGATTCGTGGCTTCAGGCCAATACGGTTAGGAGTAATTTTATAATCATTCTACGCTTTTAGATATAGATATAGAGGAGCGTGCGCACTGCTCCGAGTCCCTTCAGTGGTCCTCGGAAAAGCACCTTTGTTTTAGCGGGAGCGCGAGTCTGCGACGCGTCGTCACTTCGCTCTAACTCCTCATCCAGTTAGCTCGGATCCTAAATCCATTCGCGTTTTATTGCTCATTTTGATTAAGTTTAAGTTTGCGTTTTAGTTATTATTTTTGCGTAGTTTATTTTCTCGTTTTGTATTAGATTTATAATTTATTTCAATACATAATAGTAATTCAAAATTATTTGTTTGAGTTTGTTTATTGACCTTTTTACTTGACTTTATTAACTTTATTCCTGAACAAGTGGTACGCCGATAGAAAAGGACAAAATTACATTTTTGATTTTCAAAACGAGATCATCAATTATTGTAGGCAGGACGTTAATATATTGAGATTAGCATGTCTTGCCTTCACAAAGACATTTATCGAATGCGGTTCGATACAGCACTCTGTAAATTCGCGTGAAAAGAGACTGCCCGAAGGTCCTCTGGTGGATGGATTTTGCGTGTTAGAAAACAATGAGAAAGTCGTGCTGCAGTTCCACGGGTGTTATTGGCATGGTTGTGGTCGCTGCTACACTGACGGTCCTGATTTGTCAATCGTTTATGGGTAGAGTATGGACGAGCGGTACGAGAGAACACACAGAGTTTCGGGAAAAATTAGAAGACATGGGTACCTTCTCATTGAGAAGTGGGAGTGCGATTTTGATCCTGAGTACAGCGAGAACGAGCAGATGATGACGTATATAAAAGAGGTCACAAAAGACTGACATACACCACTTAATCTGCGATATGCATTTTTCGGTGGTCGCACGGGTAACATGATAAAATCATACATGCTCATTATACCCGTACATTTGCAAATATGGTCGTTATCCCATCGGTCATCCGAAACTTCATGTGGGCGAGGTTAAGTGTGCGCGTGTAGTTGGGTCCGACAACGACATCAGCCAGATTGATGGTCTGCTGATGTGCGAGGTGTTACCGCCGAGAAATCTTTACCATCCTATTCTACCCGTAAAAATGCATAATAAGTTCCTATTTCCGCTATGTAGATCGTGTACCGAGTCCATGTGTCAGGAGGACTGTAAGCACGAAGACGTGAACGCGCGCGTTTTTGTCGGTACTTGGGTGGCTGACGGGCTTAAAAAAGCCGTGAAATTCGGCTACGTAATCACTAAGGTATTTGAAATATGGTCGTATAAAACTACACAGTTCGACAAGAGCTCGTGTAATGGAGGTCTCTTTCACGAGTACATTAATAAATTCTTCGCGGAAAAGACCTATGCATTGGGATACCCACCAGAGTGTAGAAATGACGATGAGCAAGCAATAGATCGCTATATTCAGAACTTTGAGCAAGAGGAGGGCATAAAACTCGACAAAAGTCGGATAAAATTCAATGCTGGTCTACGCTCCGTGGCAAAGCTATGTCTCAACTCATTGTGGGACAAGTTTGGGAAGCGCGAAAACATAACAAAAACTGAGATAGTAAGAGACTCGCAAAGATTGTTCGAACTACTAACTAGCCCCGATAAAGTTGTAAATTCTATACTGCCGGCCAACGATGAAATCCTCTAAGTTAGTTGGGCAAATAATGACGAGGATGCAGAAATTGAGCCACCGCTGCACTCTATTACTACAACAATGGGTGATTTGTAAAGTAATGTCCGATCTACATATCATCAATAGTGAACCGCCAAGTCTTCGTCAAAATGCACGAAATCTAATGAATAGCCTACGTCGGTCTGGTAACATTGACTGGAATATACTCGGTATGATTACCGTAGATGGCGTGCGTGCACGAGGTGTTAATATTGTAGACTTGGTGAACGAAACTGTGAGACGTAGAAACAGGCCACCCTCTCGTCGCTTCGATCAGTTTGTTCGCGTACTTCATAAGGCACACGTACCTCTGGAATTCATAAGAAATAACAAACTTCATCTTGCTACAGAGACTGCTGTAGCAGAAGAATCTAACAGTAGCGGCAATAACAATTCTCTGCTGACTACTTCTGACACGTCATTATTACCTATACCGGGTTTACATCAACAACAACAACTAGCATCCAGTGGAAGCGCTAGTGACGACGACGACGACATCTTGAAGAGAGACTGGCGCGCGGTAAGACCGGCAGAAACCCTCTGGATAGAGCCTGTCTCGAGCACGATATTGCATATTGTGCTGGCGGCAGTGGTGGTGGTGATGGTGGTAGTGGGGAACATACCGAAGCCGATCGTCGACTGGCTAAGCGTGCTTTTTCACGTATGCTATCTGAGTCGTCAGGTAGTGAGGAGAAAAGCGTCGCTTTATTAACTGTTTTGTGTATGGTCGGTAAAATCACTTTTGATAGGGTTTATCGACGATTCAGACAGGCTATAAAACGTACAAGGAGAAAGAGGTCGAGATTAGTTGGTAGGAGACAGTCAACGAATGGAGAACAAGGTTGAAGAACTGTTCTATGGCTTGCCAGCTCCGTCAGCATACGCTGGTGGAGACAGGCTTGTGCGAGCCTGTCTCCACACACGCAAAAAATTTCGCTCGAATGAGGTGAGAGAGTGGCTTGAGAGTCAGGATGCGCACACAATGCATAAAATATTGCGATATCGTTTTCTTCGTCGCTCTTACCGCGTCTTCAGTCCGTACGAGTTGGGGGAGGCTGATTTAGCTGACCTTCGCTCTCTCAAAATGTATAATGATCAAAACAGCTACTTACTGGTGGTCATTGATGTGCTTGCAATGTTCCGTGGGTTGAGCTACTTCGTGATAAAACGGCTAAAAGCGTGGCCAGTGGTCTGGAGCAGATTTTACAGCGAAATGATGGCAGACAGCCTATGTACTTTCAAACGGACAAGGGCAAAGAATTCATTGTAAGTTATCAATTTACAGGAGGCGTACGAGTGTCCCCCTTACTACAAATTGCCGTACTGTACACGGTATTGTATGCAGCATTCCATTAAACGTTGCGCACTCCAGTACACCTGTGCACTCAACAACGCCTACAAACTGAAACTCTGGCTAAATTCGCGTGGTGTCGGGGGCACTATAACTACAACAGCAGAACGTCCCTTCTCACCGCCATACTATCTTTGCAAGAATGAATTCTCTGAATATCTCTAGAAGTTGCAAAAAATGAGAGCTCATGCAGTGGGGGTTTATCCGGCGGATCAAATTCCAATGACATGGGTAAAACCATGTGTCTTTGTGTTTAATACACAGAGTCATAAGAGACGTGGTATGCACTGGGTGGCGATATATGTGTCCAAAAATGGTATTGGCTGGTATTTTGATAGTTTTGGTGCACAACCATACATCCCCGATCACGTAAACCGTATCCAGAGAAATTGTAAGAAGCTCAGATGGAACCACATTCTATTACAAAGCAGCTTTTCTAATGCATATGGCAAATATTGTATCATGTTCCTATATTATATGATTAATGGTCTTGGTATGCAGCGATTTCTCAAAAATTTCTCGTCAGATTTGAGAAAAAATGATCAGAATGTCGAAGAATTCGTTGCTAAGTTGTAATGTAATATTGTAAAATTTGTAAACGTGAAACGATAAAGTTAGAGGATATTTAGCTTGCACAGCTTCCAAAAAGTGCAACCCTACAGATTCTCATTGGATCCCCTCTACAGCACCAGTGATTCTATTGGTCATCCACTTATCGTGAGACTGTTCCTCATTGGGCTCGCCTCTCACCAAAATGAGATTTGTTTGAATATAAGCCGGCGTACTTGCAGCGCAGAGAGCACAGTTCTCTTTCACAAGTCTAAAGTAGAAGTTCTCTTTCGGTGACAAGAAACAGTATAAGAAGAAAAAAATGGCTGGACAAAAGAGATATCACGATAGCCAGGCTCAGGACAGTCAGACTTCCACCAACGCCACCAAATATCGTTGTCATCAAATTCTACCCATGGTATTCGGCTTGAACAATTCTTATGGAAAAATTGTTCACATTGGGCTGGAAAATACCTCAGTCAGTTAGGGTGACTTCAATCCGGTTGTTCGACTGAGTAATAACGAATTTTACGGACTGTGCCTACCGCTTGCCTCCTGGCTACAGTTCCGAGAGCTGTTTGACGAAATCGACCGATACTTCCAGGCGTATAGCGAGGATGATATGTTGGATCAACGAATCACCTTTTCCGGATTTTAAATCAGATTCATGATCAGCTACTCCGATCGAGCATTTCAATTACTGGAGGACGATGAGACGACAATACGCAAAGTCTCTGGTGAGTCTAGGTCGAAAAAAGTGCGTAAACCTTCACTAGTGTTTAAAAGAATGACGTTTAACGGGTTAAAAGCCTTGTCTAAAATAATAGATCATAGAATTAAATACTTATTAAAAGTTAAAGAGCCTATAAAAATTATTGTGAAAGAGCTGGGTGACTATAGCAAAGACAAATTAGTAAATAGCGAAAATGTCCAGTTCACTTCTTACAATGTTGAACGTGCAACGAGAGATTTTGACGAGACGCTTGTAGAGAAGATAGATCAATTATTAAAAGATAAAAATATATATTTAGCTTTAGATGATATTTATATCATTATATACGAGTTTATTAATTTACATTTATATAACCTAGTCGCATACTTAAATACAAATATATATAAGGATACATAACTATAATTGTATTTAGTTTAAGATTTTTTAATAAATATAATTGTTAAATAAATATAAATATTTCTACTCACTTACCTATGTACTTTATCCAACACTACCTAACCCTGTTTATCCTTCACACTCGTTATAGTTATAAGCTAGATTTTAAGTTTATCCATAAACACACACACACACACACACACACACACACAAATCGTGAGCACGCGCACGATCACACAGATGAGTCTAACATTTAAGAATTGATTCAACAGTGTAGTCGTGGCTCAGTGGTAAAATACCTGCCTCGAACTCCGAGGAATGAAGGTTCAAGCCCCAGATCTCGCTACATTTTTTATTCGCAATGGAAAGAGGAATATGCTGAGTACGCGTAGAGGAGGAAGGCAGTGGTCCACATCATACATCAGTCGTTCGTGGATCGTCGGGTGTCAACACCTTAACAAGTAAGCTACTCCATCGCTCTCCAAAGTGTCTCGAAATATCTGAGGTACCTTGGATAGACAGAGGAAGAGAAAGGGGGATTCTCCCCAAAGTGTCTCGAAAAACCCGAGGCACCTTGGATAAACAGAGAAGAGGGGAGGGATTCTCGCCAAAGTGTCACGAAAAGTCGGAGGCACTTTGGATAGAAAGAGGGAGAGTGGGGAGCTCTTTCCAAAGTACAAATGGCACCATGGAGAGTAAACAACCGTGACCTTGATCTTGACCTCTCACTGGCTCGGGGGTGGGGGGTCAAGGTCGGTTTTTGTTTACCTTCTCCATGGTGCCTGGATACTACTACTATTAAACCAGTAGAGGCTAGGAAATAGTAGATGCCAGCACACAAGAAATGATTAGAATTAATTAGAATTAGATAATTCCTAGAAAAATCTGGAAAGCGCGATATTTAATCTGTACGGTTAAGGGTTGAAATTTAAAAAAATAAATATTTAAAAGGTAAAAATTACTATTTGAATTATAACAAAAGGTAAAATTTGAAGTCCCAGAATATTGGAAAGGTATAATTTTGAAAAGTTAAATTTGGATATTCCTAAAAATTTCGCTTTTGCAAAATTGTAACTATAAATATCACTTTCCGCAATATTTCAATTTAATATTTTGGTTTTATATATTTTTTCATTTCAATATCTCAGTTTATTAATTTTGAATTTCTAATCTTTACCCTTTCTCATTTTTATTTTTAAAATGTTTACCCTCACCTAATCTTTACATTAACATATTGCAATATTGGTGCACTAAAGAAAAAATAAGACAGTAGGAATATTCTTAGATGTTAAGACTCATGTGACAGTTAAAAAAGATTCAATTAGAATTGGAGGAATTGGAATTAATTGAGTATATTTTCCGGATCAGTCCTACGAGGGAGATCCTCGGGTGCAATGTTATTAGTATAAGAAAAGAAATCATTAAAATAGTTATATCCCGATTTAGGATTATTACCAGCTTGGTCCCAGCTACTGGCTTTATGGCTTTCTCCGTCTCTCACTCGAAACATGTGGTGAAATTTGACTGCTTATGTTGGGTGAGAAGTGTATGCTTAGGAGGATTAGAAAAAATTGATACGTAGTACTCGAGTTACTAGCATGCCGAGAGAGACCCGCTTGACAAGATGAACTTAGTTACGCGTTTGCATTTACGCAACGCTATTACCGAGTTTAATTGCACGCACATGCGCTCGGAGAAACTAGAGCGGCTCGAGTCAACGTGAAATAGAGAGAGAGAGAGCGCGTGCCTAAGGCAAGAAAGAAGGCGTGGCTACTCTGCCGAATGTGCGCCGCCGCAACACGCTGCTCAGGCTAGTACCTATGAAAAATAAAATATTCAGGGCCCTGAGGCGTAGAGCAGACACTTGTGATGCTGCCTTGGCTTCCCTGTCTAAGTCAGCTCTCTGGCACGGACGTTGCAAAATTGATATCACATTCTAATCTATGATAAAAAACTTTAATTTAAATAAGAAAATTAATTTTAATTTTAAACAAAATTAAACGAGCATGACAAGTTACGTAAAAACTATGTGAGAGTTGTTTACAATTGATCAATACATTACTTAAGTTTGGGTTTGCAACTATTTAACTGAGCCCATTATTGAACATAACAATTTTGAGTTAGTGTTATTTTATGTTTGAAATAATATTGTGATTAACTTGATTTACTTTGATTAAACTCACTTTTTTTTATTATGTAATTTCGTTTTGATCGAGATATATTCTATAATACATATTAAATTATGTTATTAACATGCACAACAAAATAAAATTCGCGTTACATTATAATTTTTCGTAATTATTATTGTAATGTCATTTTTTTTTAAATTTCCTATAGCTAAAATTTATATACATAATATCAACTGAGCGACGTTAGGAGCGAGGTGACTCTGCTAGTAATGTATTGATCAAACAAACGAACGAAAACAAAGTAATACGTAGTAAGTATATTAAGAGTGTTTTGTAAGTGATCAATATTGAAATGGTGTCCCCATTGGATAGATAAAAGAGCAGCAATGGATAACTGTATACATTGTAACTACTAGCGCTCGTAGTGGGTAACTTACTGACAGCTGTCAGTTAAGTATCTAGTCTACCTAAGCGTAGGTTGATGTCGTGCAAGCTTATAGGAGAGAGGGAACGCTACGAATATGGAGCCTTGGAGCCAGTGGCAAGCATTGACCATCTGGCTCTTGCACTGAGAACTCCACGAAGGGTGGTTCCCATTGCTTGCTGTGATCTCCTCCGTAGGCAGTATCCTATAAGCCCTAGGCTCTTGAACGGTATGTATGACGACCACTCCCTCCTTCTGCCTATTCCATAGAAATAATAAATAAATCGAAGAATATATCGGATTCCATTTGTTAAATATATTTTATCTACTCATCTTCCCCTGGTATTACATCAGATATGATAGTGGTTCCCTGTTTTTAGGTGGGGCTTTTTGGTTACAGTTTAGTAGCGAGACTGTCGATCTCCACATATTAGTCTGAAGCTGCGTGGTTTACCTAATGAGCGTGTCGATCATTTTTCGACACAAAAAGTAGCACAGGTCAAGCTTTCGCCGCGAACAGTAGCACTTATGATAACTTTGCTGCAAAGATTAGATCATTTCGCGTCTTTGCCGGGAAGACTAGCACTTTTTAAAATTTTTTAAAATAAGATTCAAAATACATTTTCGAAAAAAAGAACTTAGAAAAATTCTTCCGAAATTTTTTTTCTTTAAACTCTTAAAAAAATCCTTTGGCGGTTAAAAAATTTGTTTTTAGTTTTAACCTCAATACGTTTTTGCCAATTTCGCTATATCTGTCATTCCAGTTGAATAGGAGACACGGAGATATTTTGACCACAAAATTCATCAACTGTTATATCCACTATAAATGGAAATCAGACAGTCGAAAATTTGTTCCATGTGTAAAGTGTTTGTATCAGAGAGTGTTTTATGCAAGCTTCAAAGATAAACAAGTGTCTTATGTGAAAACCGAAGTGTTTCGCTTTTAACGAAGTACATGTATCTTCAAAAATAGAACGATCATTTGATTGATAAACACTTTCATTATGTATAAACGCCTATCCATGCCTGTAAGAAAAAATGCACTGCATTGTACAAGAGAAGTGATTAAGAATGGAAGTAGTTTTTTCAAACTCATACTTATGCATCAGTCTTTTTACAATAAGCTAATTCCCCTTCCCCCCTCTCTCCCAGATGAGCAAAATTTTATCCTTGATCCACCTTTGTCATAACATTAGGACATTATTTTATTAGTTCAAACCATTTTATATTTTAATGTTTGATATTCTTGTAGGAGTTATACGTTGGAAAGCAGTTTTTGCGGATTTGATCAAGGACCTCTTGCAGGATATCATTTAAACGTCAATCATTTACGCAATATCGGTGATGATGTTTGTAAAGCTATAGCTTTTATAAAAGATTCCAATTTTATAAAAGACAAAAATATGTAAGTTATCTCTTATTCTCTTCTTTTTCTAGCTGCTTACTTTTTTTGCCCGCTCACGACTTTTCTTGCCCGCGACTCGTACTGCAAACTCCACACTCGGCCTAAAAAAGTCCACTTTACGCCCATGGTACAGAATATACTATATTTTCAGCTTTTTGAAAATATTGTAAAATTAATTAAAACATGTTCTGACACATACATACACGTGCACACACACCCATCCCCCCCCACACACACACACGTACGCGTATATCTTCCTATATTATATAGTTATTTCGGCAATAATCCACGACGTTGACGTTTCTTTAATGAAAGTCATTCTTAATTCTTCCCTTTTTATTTGCACCGGTTTTGTCGATGCATCTTGGCACTTTCTAAAATTTAAGAGCTGTAACTTAGCAGCAGATATATATTTTAGATATAAACTGTCGAGAGCTTCTTGCATCTCTTCTTCGTCAATCAATCGACAGCCTTTTCAATTTTATTCATCTTGCTAACCCTGTCACCGGAATCTATTGTGCGTCTAAATGACGTTGTTGCGATAGCGCAACAATAACGTGATTGCACGCTTAATTCTACGTACACACACTGGATCCTATTTTGCATTTATGTTGCTACAACGTAAGTTACAAAAATACAATTTTCTCGCATTCTTGCATACCTAAGCGCGCCGCTGTGAAGTATATTTGTTGCATCGTATGTTTCACTACATGAGTTTAGTTAAAACTGAAATAATTACATGAGTTTAATTACTTTTTTTAAATACAAACCTTGAAATTCATGCTCTTGAAAGGAAAATGCATTTCAGTTTTAACACACGGTCAAATGCACGTTAGTGTCGATTCAGCTAATGTTCAGTAAACAATTCGTGACGTGGCACAGTAATAAAAGAAACAAAAATCGAACCACGCAGCCTGAACAAGCATGTTCGTCATCAGTCGCGGGCTCCGTACGTCGCTGTCCGACAACCAGCGATTTATAATCAGTCTTTACGACACGAATCCTACACAATTACATTGAAGTCCTACCTTGAAAAATCTCTATTATTCAAAAGTTTGCAATACGGCCATTCTTGTAAAATCAAATAAAATAAATCAGTCCGTTCGAACGAGCACATTTTCATGTTTTACGAGAGTGATCGGCTGTCCAGGATCGACACAAAGTAAATCAAAATACTTCAGCCCTTAGGAGTGCTATATTAAATTTGATTGTGAAAAGGAGTGGGAAAACTGGTGCGTAAGTTTGAGGATATTGAAGAGCTAAATAGGAGGAAAAGGAAGAAGAGAGAAGGCAAGTGTAGGTAGTGAATGAGGTTAAAAAGGCAGGCGACAAAAAACGAGAAAGAAAGAGACAAATTAACAACAAAAAGGTACGAGAAAGAGGGTGACAGAAGGTAGAGGTTAAGAAAGGTTAGAGAAGGATAGAGATAGTGGGAATAAGTATAAGTTTTATGAACACGGAGGTGCAGGAAAAACCGAGGAACAGGGGTTTAAAACACCGCGACCAAGTATAGTAAAATCACCAGAAGAGGCGGGAACTTCAAAAAGTGCGGGAAAACCAATAGGCGTAAAAGGGGAAGAAGGTAAAGGAGCAGGTATGATAGGAAAGGCTTTGAAGCAAAGGAAACTAAAAGACACTTAAAAAAGTCAAAAAAATAAACCGGTTTAAGAAGAAAGGAGAGGAGCCTGGGAGAGGCTACTGAAAAAAATGAAAAGAAAAGAGCAGAAGGTACAGGGGAAAATGCAGAGGAAAGGGACGCGTTTGCTTGAGAAGGAACTGTAAAAAGGTCACCATAAGACAAGCAGGAAAAGAGAGAATAGACAGAAAGGACAATGAAGCAAACAATGGGCAGGTTTATACTGTAGTTAGTGAAGATAAACATCAGAATGGACAAGAAGAATGAAAAGAGAAAGCGAGAAAGATAATGATAGAAAACTGGGAACAGAAAAATTTAACAACGAAATTAAGGAAGGGTTAAAAATGGTGGAGGGTAAAATAAAAGAAGAAGGTAAAGAAGAAAAAAGAAACAAAAAAGAATAATGGAGGTGCTTAAACACATGTTGGTATCAGTAGTCATGAAATGTACTAGGATATAAGTGTCAAATTTGCATGTAAAAAGAGTTTCGTGTAGATGGCTATTTACCTCCGGAAAATGATAATGCTGAAGGTATTGCCTTTGAATATCAAGGCTGTTACAACACGGTTGCCTTATTTGCCTTAATAAACGCCGAGATAAAATCATGTCATGCGGTAGAACTATAGATAAGTCGTACGAGAATACTTTTCGGAAAATTCAAAAAATAAAAGCCCTGGGTTACGAAGTTCGAGAGATATGGGAATGTACTTTTGATCGGATAAAAGCAGAGAATCGCAAAATCTACGAATATGTAACACAGCATCCTCTTATGAGTCGTAAAACGTTTAATCCACGCGATGCTTTTTTTGGAGGTGGAACGGAGAATATAGTTTCTGAGTACGCGATCGGTAATAACGAAAAAATTCAATATACAGATATATGCTCTCTTTATCCTACATGTGTAAAAGAAGTCGATTTCCCGTAGGACATCCGCGAATTTTAATTGGTGAACTGCAACGAATTAACGCAGGGGAATAACAATAATCTCAACAATATTGAAGGATTAGTTAAATGTAGTATCTTACCACCGGGCGACTTGCACATTCCACTCTTACCAATTAAAATGCATGGACGGGAAATGCGAAAAAATGTGTGACTGCATCCACGAAGATCCAAAAATTCGTGAATTCACGGGCACCTGGGTTGCTGATGAGTTGCGTAAAGCTATTGAAAAGTATAATTGAATTGATGGTAGCGGAGGTCTTTTTGCCGAATACTTTCTTGAAAATCAAGCAAGAAGCTAGCGGATGGCGCTCATGGTGTACTGACAAAGCAACTAAATTATAATACAGTTAACAGTATAGACTTGATGAGGGTATAACTTTGGATAAAAAATATATCGAAAAAAATTCAGGGTTACGAGATATTGCTAAGCTCTGCTTAAATTCGTTTTGAGGTAAGTTTGGACAATGAAGTAACTTGAAACAAAGTTGTAAATCACATGAATCTCTTTTAAAACTTCTTACTTGTCCAGAAAGAGATGTTAATGATATACTAGCAATTAATGATGAGATACTGTAAGTGAATTGCCAATACAAGGATGAAGCTGTCACTCCTGTTCTGCATACGAGTGTCGCGATTGCGGCTTACACCACTGCTTAAGCACGAAGAGAACTATACAATTACTTGAGAAGGTTAGGTGATCGTGTTCTTTATTATGAGAAGATTCTTGTGTATTTGTTTCGCATGCCGATGCTCCGGATGAGTATAATCCTTTTATTGGCTATAAACTAGGTGATATGACAGATGAACTTTGTGGTTATGGTGAGAATACATATGGGACGGTTCACGTCAACCGGACCATCAGTGCATCCAAAATTTGGGTTAATCTAACAAGACGTTTGAGGTCTCAAAATGATTGTCTGGTCAAGGGCTTTTGAAAAAGTTCTGGCTTTTTCAAAAATCCAATGTGGCGCATAAAATATGGAGCCTGAAACCCACGTTTTCATAGCACATTCCACAAAAACAATAGTAAAAATGTTTGTGAAATATTTGTGAAATATCCCACCAAAAAGCATGTACAACTCATGATAGGACATATTATTGACAATGCTGACGGAATTCCAAAATCAAAAATGGCGGAATCAAAATGGTGGACATTATACCTTGTTGAGGATAAGCGAGCAGACTTCCAACGACTGCGGAGAGAACACGATGGGACTATGCTTCCCCCTGCGGCCAGCGGCGACGCTAACTTCTCTGTATGCTCCCATACGAGACAGACGCGTTCGAGAGTCTTTTTGTTCCTTTAGTAATTCTATTGTTTCGTCAGCTTGATTCTCTTTGTGATTAATATTTGTTAAGTAAGCTCGAAGTAAGATTTAATAAAGAAAGAGTTTATAGGAAAATAAAGTGTAGTTTATTCTCCCAAGTCACGCAAGGTCTAGTCTAATCTCAAAAGGTCATGGGCCCAGTACGCTTCCACTGCGCTGCTTGGGATTCTCTAGACCTGCGCGTGCACTTGAAAAAACCTCGAGAGTGATGTACCAAAATTACGGATTTGCCTTTTCAGGATAAAACCGTTGAAGGTATATAGTTCGATCAAAAGCTTGAAGTCAAGTTAGAAGTGTTTTGTTTTTCGTTCCTGTTTCGATCGGCAACGTTTGACATCTGCGGAGGAAAGGGCCAAGGAGACGACCTGCCGTTTTGCTTTGTTATGAGGGGCGACTTCTCAGCTCGAGCGAAAGCATGTCTGATCGGGCAAAAAGGGTATCTTTGCAGATGCCGAAGACACGAGGTAAGTCGCAGTGGTTTATTCTCGAAGTGCGCGAGTGAAAAATTTTGACGTGCGTGAAGACAGTCAAAATTTCATGATGCAAAAACCATAACGCGGCATGCGGCAGGCGATTCCGAGAATCAGCTCGAGGCCGGCAACGAGTTTAAACGTGCCTGTGCGCGCGCCGCGAGGCAAAATGGCGGCCCCCAGCAACGCGGGAAGTCGTTAGCACGGGAAAGAGAAGCCGTTGGCGCGGTCAAACGCGAGCGCCATATTGCTCTCAGTGAACAGTAGAGCGCGGGGCGAGTTAGTTCCCCATGCGCACGAACGATGGCGCTAGTTCCACTAAAATGCTTGATTGCACGTACACGTACGTGAATGTTCGAAAATGCTATGTTGTAAACTGAGAACAACTGCTCGAATGTAGATTGAAAATTCATTCTCGAATAAAATCTTAATCTATGTTGCGACTTATTGATCGAATCGGGAAGCGGAAATGTTACTAAAATTAGACTCAAGTTCGACTAACCTCTTATAAATAAAAATTGCAATTTTAAGTCCGATTAAAAATTATAGTGAAACAGTTTACTGACTAGCTTGAATTTAACAGACGAGAAAAACCTGCAGTTGTTTCTGCTGCTCCAGGACCAGGAGCTGGAGATTTCAGAAACATATCCCGATAACTCCTTTTATCCAGAGTTGGATAATGATGAGAATATCTATATAATGACTTCGAGTGGTAAAAGATTCGATATAGGTAAAGTTTGAATTTTTCTGATAAGTTCGAAAATTTTAAATTCGATCTACCACTATAAAATATTAGTTCCAAAAATTTAAACGTTGGCCGGTACATGCAGGGTAGTGTATGTTGTTACTGCTACACTGTATGTGCTGTAAAATCACGGTTTTATTCCTTTTAAAAAAATAAACAGGCAATTTGCATTGCTTTCTTGATTGTTGGAAGTTGGAAAAAAATAAAGTTCGAGTTAGAGACATTATTATCAATAGAATCGATATCTCTTATTACGAAAAAGTATCGGATATCCGGGATCCTATTGAAATGCTTAATGAAATTAAACGCATTAAAGCAAATGAAATTAGTTCGATCGTATAATAAATTACCCAACACACCTTTATTATCAGACGACGAAATATGCGATGCATTCTATGAAGCGATTGTCGTACATTTACCTCAAGTTAAAGAGTCTGAATTCTTGAATAAGAATACGACGTGTAAACTTATAACTTTAAACTAACTTAGAGAGTATAATGTACGACAGGAAACAGCTGGAATTGGATCAGGCGAATCAGCTGGAAAACCTAGAGAAGCTGGAGCAAAAGCATATTACGTGTCTGATCCTGGGGCGATTTATTACAAATACGGTAACAAGGGCCACTACCAGGAGGAATGCACAAGATCAGGGAAAATGTGCTTCAGATGCAAGAGGTATGAAGGGCATGTCCGTGCAAACTGCCCATACACGGAGAGTCAGCTGGAAAAGGTTTTGAAGGAGAATGAAAACCAAAGAAGGTATGAATCCTCAAATTCTAATCGGGGTGGTAAACGAGGTGGCTTCAGTCGTAGTGTAAAACGACGCAATTATGAGCCACAGAAGGGTAGCAACCCTAAGAAAACCAAGTTCGATAGAGGCCATGCCCGAGGCAGATCACGGGGGAGAGGTAGACATAATAGACAAAACAATACTAATCCTACCAAAACCTCCGAATCTGGTGAGTGCAAAGGTCTATATGTAGACAGTACACCTCTACAGTCATTGTCTGAAAATTTTCTATCACTGAGGAAATTTGTTGATAAGGGCTTAGGTATCTATTTGGATAACAAGAAAATTGATATATTTGATCCGATTTCAAAAACGATCTTTGTCTCTGGAATATATGAGCAACCTTATTGGGTAATTGAGTTAGAAACAAATAACTCGGAGCGAAATGAAAATAAAGTAAATAAGGTAGTTGCATATATAACCACAAGGCGTCGTGAATATCCAACTGTAAGTGTTGCGCCCAATAAGGAGATTGAGTCCGCAACCAAAAAGATAACTCGTGAACAAGACAAGCTCGAAAGTACAGAGATTGATGAAAATAATAAGCTTGATGAACCGATGCAAATTGACACTGAATGAGACATGTAGAAGTAAACAAAGATAGCAACGAGCTATGCTCCGGCTATTCAAATCTTGAAAATACGCTAAAAGATAGAAAAATTGATAATTTAACTGAATCAATTGATTTAGAGAGAATAGATTGTGAATCTAACATCAGTAAAATCAATAACTTGTTTTACACTAATAAAGCTATGCTATGGCATATCAGATTGGGACACGCTTCGTTGAAAAAGTTGAAAGAATTCCAAAGAAAGTTTCCAAATTTGAAAAATTTGAAGGAAATTAAGTTCGATGATTCTGTACTTTATTGCGAAGTTTGTATTGTGTCAAAAATCAATGGGACCGATTAGTCCAGCTACACATCCCAAGAAATACTGATTTATATCTGTATTTATCGATGATTATTCACGACTTGCGATGGTGTATCCTGTGAAACAGAAAAGTGAAACGGTTTATTGTCTTGAATTCTTCATTAAAAGCTCGAAAAATTTATTAGGATCCAATGCTAAGTTCTGTTACCTTAGATGTCATCAGGGTACAGCGTTTACAGGAGGGTATACACAAGAAGTTCTAGATAAGTTCGAAGAGCTGCAGTTAGCTAGCCCAGATACACCTGAGCATAATGGAGTGGCTGAACGTTTCAACCAGACCATCCAGAAACTCACGAAAGCTTTAATATATGCAAGTACACGGCTCGTGTCCAATGATAACTTGTGCAAAGACTTCAGCAAATAAAACTGTTTTGTGGCCAAAGAATTAATTGTTTTCAAGTGATTTATTTCATCCCTCTATTTTACCTACACCCTCAACCCCCTCCCACGTTTAGCAACTCATAGAAAGGAATATTTTCTTCAAGGAATGCTTTCTTCATCGGCGACTTTTTCTCCAACAGTCTTTTTCAGGATAGTTGGTGAGCAAGTCCATCAGCGGCTTTATTCATAGGCGACTTTTTCTCCAAAAGTCCTTTTTAGGATAGTTGTCCCACAGTAAAAAAGGTAATATATGCTACTGATGGTGCTAAACAGCATTTTCAAAATCGTTATCAAATGAGTAGTTTAATGACTCATAAGAGAGATTTTGGCATTGATGCTGAATGGCACTGTTTTGCAACAGCAAACGGAAAAGGTAGTTGCGAGAGAGTTGGAGCGATAGTAAAGAGAGAAGCTACAAGAGCGAGCTTACAAGCTGCAAAAAATAAAGCAATTCTAGATGGTAAAGCTCTTTATTCATGGGCTAATGGGCGATCATTCAATATAAAGTTTTTCTTATACACCAAAAAAGATTACGAACAAACTCGTCAATTCCTAACAAAGAGATTTAAAAACTATCCACCTGTCACAAACATACAAATAGGGCATGGATTTATCCCAGAAAATAATGAAACGTTGAAAGTCATGCATTACTCAAATGACAATGAACCTAGGAACAGAGTAATTTATGGTATAGGCGAAAGCCATTTATCACCAATAAAAACTCCATGAACGAGGAGCCAGAATTGATAAGAGTGCACAAATTATATATTTTTCATTCACGCAGGCATATACATATACACATAATAATAGAAAAATGTAAGTGCAAAAACCGCAGACAGATAATTCTAAATCTAATAGACGGGAAAAATATAAGATTCATGTGCATAAATACTGATTCCGATAATACATTTATAACCATTTACCTCACAAACCCCCATATCTATACTTTAAATTGATCTAAAATCATTTGTTACGGTAAAATTTCTTTAGTGGAGGTATAATGTCCGCCATTTTGGATCCACTATTTTAAATTTTGAAATTTCGAGGTCAAGCTAAGATTCAATGACCCCGAAAACTCTTATATCCATACTTTAAGATGATCAAAAATCATTTGTTGCGGTAAAATTGGTTTGGTGGTGATATAATGTCCACCATTTTGATTCCGCCATTTTGGATTTTAAAATTCCGTCAGCATTGTCAATAATATGTCCTATCATGAGTTGTACATGCTTTTTGGTGGGATATTTCACAAATTAGAACAATTTTACTATCGTTTTTGTTGAATGTGCTATGGAAACGTGGGTTTCAGGCTCCATATTTTATGCGTCCTTGACCAGACGATCATATTGAGACCTCAAACGTCTTGTTAGGTTAACCCAAATTTTGGGTGCACTGATGGTCCGGTTGACGTGAAACGTCCCGTATATAAGTAATTTTGTTTCGGGATGACCAAAGTTTTACGCTTACACAACTGTAACACCCAATAAAGATGATAAAATTAAATGTTGTAAAGTAAAAGGTATCTCATTAAACTTCTCAAATGGTGTAAAAATTAATTTTGATTGCATTAAGAATTTGATTAACGATTCCTTTGCAATTGAAGATCACGAATCTGAAAAAGTGAATGATTTTCATTTAAAAGATTCCTTACACATTTTTATATCCTCAGTATAGCTTCTGTCATCAAAGAGAACGCTTCTTATGGAAATTTAGCTCATTTTAACACATAATTCAGCTTACTCGCGGTTTTATATAGCTTGTTGGACACAATTATCAGCTTGAACAGCCGTAATACATCATGTGATTCAGCAAATGTAAAATTAGCTTATTTTTATCGTGTGTCGCACCGTGCCGCGCCACCGCCGCCGCCGACTGTCCGCTTATATGTAGCAGTGATTTTTGCTAGTGCTTATCTAAAATGGATACGCGTTTTAAGCACCTTTTTTTTGTATTGTAAGTGGATCTACGGGATGTGGTAAAACAGTCTTTGTCAAACGGTTTCTTAAAAATCTACCGCTTATGTGTAATGAAACTTTCGATCGTATACTTCTCTATTACGCAGAATAGCAATCTACGTACGAAAAAGACTTTATACCAGGAGGTAGAGTAAATAGCAAAAAAAAAAATTTGTTGAATTTCACGAGGGATTACCTCAGCCTTCAGACTATTTAAACGATAATAGGAAAAAATAATTGATTATTGATGATTTAACAAGATAAGCTTCGAACAATATTATTCTCGATCTATGTACAAAGGAATGCACATCACAAAAATTTAAGCGCAATTTTTATTACACAAAATTTTTTTCACAAAGGAGCTGGACAGCGTGATATTTCATTGAACGCTAATTGTCTCGTTATTTTCAAAAATCCACGAAATCGTTCGCAAATTCAGTATCTTGCACGTCAAGTATATCCTGAAGATCCAAAATTTTTGCAAGAAGCATATCTTGATAGCACATCAGCTGATCATGGATATCTTCTGCTAGATCTAAAACAGTCCACTAGCGAAGAATTTCGTTTCAGAACCTGTATTTTTCCCGATGATAGGTTGCGCTACGTGTATGTACCGAAAGACAAGTTTCGATAAAAGTAGAACATAGTATAGCTGAAGCATCAGTCTGAGGACAACGATGGCGGGGAAAGTATCAAAGCAGAAAATCAAGGAAAAAGTTAGAAGGAAAATAGGTAGAAGTCAGGATGGTGCTGGTGCTGATTCTGCTGCTGCTGATGCTGAATACAGAGTGTGGCTGTCTACCTAAACATTTTAAAAAAAAGGGTGTAGCAATAATGAATGCTCTTTGTCACGCTGACGGACAGCAACGTTTCGCCTTAATTAGCTTAGCAGACAAAAACTCATCAAAAGTATATGTGAGTGTTCGTTAAATGTGTTACAAGGTGTTGCAAAGTAAAAGTTCTCACAAATCAAGGTTAAAGAAACATAAAAACATTTTGAGTAAATTATTAAATAAGAGCAGTAGTAATAATAATAATGAAAAAGAGTGGAAGAAAAAGAGACGGGTGATTATTCAAGACAGTGGTGCTTTTTTACCTATGTTACTTGCACCTATAATTGGCGCACTAGTGTCAAAGTTATTCGGTAGTTCCAAAAGTTAAGTATAAAGCATGCACGTAAAATGATTATCTTACTGGAGGAAGCATATGACCGTGTAATGAAAAATCAACAACATCAGTCAGATGAATCAAGTAATGATTTGGAACAGCCAAGTGTACATATAACAGTGTATCCGATAGTAATACTGCTGCTGCTGGTGTAGAGATTGAAAATAAGGACACATTAAATCCTTTGTCTGATGAGGTAATTTTGACAAGTATACCTAAGGGTTCTGTGAGGAAAGCTCATTTATTGCTTAAACATTGGAAATCAACTGTACCTCATCGTATCAAATGGAATAATTCGGGTACAGTCAGCATCGACAGTAAAGTTATACCTCAGTCAAATATTATAGATTTGGTGGAGGATGCTGTTCAGCGCAAGGCATCAGATGAAGAACCTACTGGAAGATTTCAACTTGCTAATTTTATAGCATCGTCTGACACACCGTTAAATCTACACTATTTTAAAATATAGTAAGTATAGATATTAAATTTTGTCGATTTTTTAAAGATATTCCAAAAATCGTAAAAAAAAATTTAATCTTTTTTATGGCAGAAATGTTTTTTGGACTTAAGTCAATCAGTTAACTGTTTTCCAAGTATTTTATTCTAACTTTAAATTCCAATTTTTAGTTTTAATTTTAATCGAACTGTAGCTTAATTTATTAAAAATTTCCGATTCTCGAATCTATCCGCGCGCCACAACACAGTTCAAAAATTATATGCATAAAGTATATACCGCGAACGTGTACGCGATCAAGCTGCATTTGGTGAGGCTAGCGTCCTCTCTGGTGCGCTTGAGTATTAAAGTCGTTCGTCTCTCTCACTGAGGATAAGATGGCGCTTGATAGCGCAGTGGAAGCGTGCTGGGCCCATAACCTGTTGAGACTATAACCCGGCCTTTGTGTGTCAAAGCTCGGGTGAAATAAAAGAACACGGGGTTTATCTTTTAAACACTATTTATTATATTTGTAAGTCGAACTTAGATCAGTAACTGATCGTACAAAAGGGTCAAGCTAGTAAAAGTAAGTAAACTGTATAAACCGAGAACGCGTGTAGATCGCTTGAGAACTCGCAGCGAAGTGAGCGTCGTCGGCGCTGCTCTCAGAGAGACGGGTAGAGGGGAGAGAACGGCCTTATGCCGTGCGTGCGTCCTCCGACTCCCTCCGCGAGCCGAACGCTGCTCGCTTACACTCAACACTCCCTCCCGAGCTAAGTTCGCTCGGCACGATCCAGCATTATTGTTTTGCGTCTGAAATGAAACGAATAAATATTAGTTTTTTAGTTCATGATTTAAGAGTAATTTGGTCAGCTTAGCATGCAATTCAAAAGGCAAGGCCTTTGTGAATATGTCTGCTATTTGTTGTTTTGAAGCAATCCAGCTAATTTTTATTAGATTTCTGGCCACACATTCTCGGACATAATGCTCTCGGACTTCGGTCATGTGTCTAAGTTTGTTTGTGCTGCTTACTTGGGTACTAGATTCAGCAGCCTTGTTGTCACACCATAGAGTCATGGGTAGAAATGAATTTCTCAAGATCGAACTTAAAGAGTTTTGCAATGATACCATGTCCTGGCTAGCTTCGCTCATCGCTACATATTCAGCCTGACAAGTTGACAGGGCTACATAGGATTGTTTATGGGTTTTCCAGGCTACTGTGTCACCATACATTTTGATTACAAATCCACTCGTTGTAATTGAGCCTTTACAGTCAGCAAAGCTGGCATCTGAAAATCCTTGTAAGTC
>QLSS01000354.1:2644-43316 GCA_024372645.1 Trichomalopsis sarcophagae | reverse complement strand
GACTTACAAGGATTTTCAGATGCCAGCTTTGCTGACTGTAAAGGCTCGATTACAACGAGTGGATTTGTAATCAAAATGTATGGTGACACAGTAGCCTGGAAAACCCATAAACAATCCTATGTAGCCCTGTCAACTTGTCAGGCTGAATATGTAGCGATGAGCGAAGCTAGCCAGGACATGGTATCATTGCAAAACTCTTTAAGTTCGATCTTGAGAAATTCATTTCTACCCATGACTCTATGGTGTGACAACAAGGCTGCTGAATCTAGTACCCAAGTAAGCAGCACAAACAAACTTAGACACATGACCGAAGTCCGAGAGCATTATGTCCGAGAATGTGTAGCCAGAAATCTAATAAAAATTAGCTGGATTGCTTCAAAACAACAAATAGCAGACATATTCACAAAGGCCTTGCCTTTTGAATTGCATGCTAAGCTGACCAAATTACTCTTAAATCATGAACTAAAAAACTAATATTTATTCGTTTCATTTCAGACGCAAAACAATAATGCTGGATCGTGCCGAGCGAACTTAGCTCGGGAGGGAGTGTTGAGTGTAAGCGAGCAGCGTTCGGCTCGCGGAGGGAGTCGGAGGACGCACGCACGGCATAAGGCCGTTCTCTCCCTTCTACCCGTCTCTCTTAGAGCAGCGCCGACGACGCTGCGCGACAGCGGCGCTCACTTCTCTGCGAGTTCTCAATCGATCTACACGCGTTCTCGGTTTATTCAGTTTACTTAATTTTACTAGCTTGACCCTTTGTACGATCATTTACTGATCTAAGTTCGACTTACAAATATAATAAACAGTGTTTAAAAGGTAAACCCCGTGTTCTTTTATTTCACCCGAGCTTTGACACACAAGGGCCGGTTATAGTCTCAACATTTAGGTTACCAAAACAGTTAAATATATAAAATTTCAAATAGTTTTTAGCAATGAAAGAATTTAAAATTCTCTGTCTGTCCGTCTGGATTTTTTTGCCTTTATTTCACATAACTTGATGTATTTTATGAATAAAAAACTATTTATTGGTATAAACAGGCACACATGATAAAATTATACATTCCTACTTAAAAACATTTTCAAGAATTATTCCAGGAAGATCGGAAGCTGGGAAAATAAAAAATATAAAAATTTTATTTGGTCTATTTTGAAAAAACCTTTAGAAATTGTTACAAAAAGAAATAATAAATAAATCTATTTTACGGTAGAAATGTTTTCTGAACTTCAATCATTCAGGTTACCGAAAAAAATATTAAATATATATAATTTCAATTACTTTTAGCAATAAAAGAATTTAAAAAATCTCTGTCTGTCCGTCTGGTTTTTTTGCATTCATTCTTTAAAACTTGATATATTTTATGAGATAGAAACTATTTAATGGTATAGACTGTATACCACTGTATACCATACATATTTATAAATATATATTATGTACATTCTTTCAGCAGCAAGGTAAGTGAGAGAGCAGAAAGCCCAGCTAGCTAACACAGAGAGAGAGAGAGCGCCGCGCGTGTGCATGAGTGTGTCGCGAGAGAGAGAGAGAGAGAGAGAGAGAGAGAGAGAGAGAGAGAGAGAGTGGGAGAAAGTCCGCGCTGTCCATGTTGCCGCGTTCCGCGCAAAGCACAACTTCGATTCGTTCCGCCGAAGAGTACAGTCGAACTTTTCGCTTTCTTCGATGTATCGGAAACCTTCGTGAATTTTGCGTGCGCGAAACCCGCGAGATTGCCGCTAGCAAGTCGTGACCTGGTGTGTCGCCGGTGTTATCACTTTGAAGACAAGTTCACGCCGCGTGACTGTTACGAGCCGAGCAGCTATTGCAGCTCGTCCTCCCGCTGTAGCCAGACACACACACCCAAGGCCACGAGGCATCTACTCTGCTGCCCAGCGAGGGCCTCAGTCATCTGCTTGCGCCATTCAAGACGAAGCACGAGGCATTTAAACGAGACAGAACGCAAGCAAACCTTAAGTAACTGCTTGATCGCTGATCTCTCTCTCTCTCTCTCTCTCTCTCTCTCTCTCTCTCTCTCTCTCTGCATTAGACTTCGCTTTGTATCTCTCTTGCCTTGCGGCGCAACTGTATTTTGCTCGTTTTACGATAAATAAACACAAATCTAAACTCTACCTGCTCTTTGTGATTTCACGCCAAACTCTCTGCCTTTTCCTTGCGTTCACCTCTCTCGAATATACGTTTACTTCATCCGCGATTAAGCTGCGCTACATAAACACTCACGACGCCTCCGCGGGGTCACATGCTCGAGGACGAGCACGTACAGCATACTGTACGTATAGCCTTTAAAAAGCCTGCAACGAGCTGCTGCTTTTACTCCTCTCGTTATTCGATAGATCAGTGAATAGGTCACTGACTCCTTATACACGGGATAAAGAACAGCGTTATATTTGGAGCCCATACGTTTCGGGACTATTTAATTGTAAAATAATTGAATAGTTGAACTATTTAATTGTAACAGTAACTGCTTAGTTTTCGCGAGCGCGAGAGGAATTTTCAATACGTGTATTGCCGTCACGCTTGATACGGCTACGGCAAGCGGCGTGCGCTACGAAGCATTTAGAGATATTTTATTATTGTAGCGTTTATTAATTTTCTATTGTTGACAATTGAGATAATTTTTTTTTGCGTTGCGTTGCGTTTCTCTGGCCACGTTCAAGTGTATCCTCGACAAATTGATCGTTTTTTTTTTAATTTTTTCCTTTTCGCTAAAATCAAATTTTGCTTTCTTCTCAACTTAAGTAAATTAAAGAAACTTAATAAAAATGGCGTCAAGATGGACTTTAGCCGACTTGACAATTTTTAGAGATAATGTAAACACTAGTAGTAAACACTAGTAGCTGCAGAACTGAAGAGAGCCTGGATATCCGAATGCGATCTTCAGAAAAATCAAGTAGAAATGAACAACTGTATTCTAGATCAAGCAGGAACAGTCAACTCTCTATCTTCAAAAATAGTCGAACTAGAAAAAATAACTAAAAATCTGTATGAGCAATTACAATCTGTAGTAGGTGATGCACGTAAGCAAGCGACGGTAGACTCAGTAAGTAATAAAGTATACAGCAGCGCGAAAAACGTTCAGTTCCATGATCCGTTTGATTTAAATTACTACGATATCTCGGGTCAACACAGTAGATTAAATTTAAACGAGACAAAACCTGTAAGCGCACAAGACCCGATATTTCACTCCACGGCTAAGGCCTATTGTCAGGGTGCTCCGTTAGCAGCACACGCACCATACCCTAGGTTCTCTTACTTGAGCGCTCTGCATCATCGCAACGTCCTGCTGCCCGCGGCGACAGCTTTCAGTCAGCCCGCACGCTCGATCTGGGAAGGGGGGAGTCGGCCTTAGGCGACTAATAATAATACGCTCTCGCAGTTAAATCCCCACGCGACTAATAATGCTACGGAAACCGCATCAAGCAGTACCAGGAATGCATCAGACGCGTCCCATCCCAGAACCAAGAACCTCGGTAGAACCGTTCGTGAATGGAGGTTAAAATTCTCGGGCGATAGAGGAGTGAGTATCGAAGAATTTTTGGAGCAAGTCGAAGAAAATAGACGCTCGGATAATATCCCTGATAAAGAGCTTTTAGACTCTATGGTCGCTATGTTCGAGAAGCCTACCCTATTGTGGTATCGTATCTTAAGGCCCTCGTGGCGAACCTACCAAGATTTTAAGAGTGCAGCTCTCACTAATTACAGCAAGACTAAAAGGGATAAGTGGAACCTAGTGGTCGAAGCCCATTTGCGTACGCAAGGATAGGACGTGCCGTCAGAGACTATATCGTTTCCCTCTTCACCGCGCTAAGCCGATTCGACCAACCATGGGACCTGCAAGATCAAGTTAATTTAGTCATTGATAACATGCTCCCTAAGCTCAAGAAGAAAATGAAGATTTACAATGGCAGACTTACTAACGTCCAAGAACTTGTCAACAAGGCTCAAGAAGCAGAAGACGATGATGATGGCCAGTGGAGGCCGCCGCCACCCGTTGATCAAAGCATGCTGCCAGGGACCGCGTACAGGAATCTCTTCAAGGCCGCGCGGGCAAAGCTTGCCTCTATGAACGCGAAATCGTCGTCTCCGTCCGACGCTGATTTAGAGAAGCGCTTTGAAAAGTTTTTCCAGAAGAAGACTCAACAGTCTGGCCTCTCCTGCTCCAAAGCATTGGGTTCAGGAAACAACTCCTCCGAAAATAACACTCCCGCGTCGGGAGCAGATAACTCGCCGACATAGGATAACTCTAACCAAACGTCAACCCGGGGTAACGGCCGAGAATGCGGAGGAAGACGTGGTAGAAACGGCCGGCAGCAAGGAGGTAGTCGCACCGATGCGGTTACTCCTAAGTCCGAGAAAAATAAGGACAAGCAAGCAGGACCAGATGGTAATCAAATTCTCTGTAGAGCAGTCAAAAGACGGAAAAGAGAGCGAGTAGATAAGGTCCCCACCGCTCTAGAAAATACGCGGACCTTCATCACTACAAGCGTAATAGGAGTAGCGCAAACACTGCACGGCACGTCGAGCGACTCACCGCAACGAGGAACCCGACCGATGTAGAGTCGTCTTGCGATGAAGGTACTGTAGCCAGCGCTTTGATAGAAAAGTCCCACGGTGGTGGCTAGCCGTAGAGGTTGGCCAATACAAATTAAGAGTACTCTACGACACCGGAGCCTCGCGCACAGTCCTCGGCCACATAGGCATATCGCTCGCTGCTTCATTACATATATGCGTACGACCTCATGTAGGCCCCGGGGCTAGAGCAGTCGACGGTCATTACGTTCCTATAGTGGGTAGCGTCAGATTGCCCTTCACTGTAGGGGGGATAACTCATTCAATCGATGTTCTTATTTTGAACGAAGTCGATACTGAATGCACCTTGGGTGCAGACTTCGTTAGCGCATTTTCGGCGATGCTTGACCCAGTAGCAAATAAGCTACTGCTCCAAGGCACAGATGTTGAGATACCGGCCGTTCTCTAGTCTATGTGTGCTGAGGGGCTTTTATCGCTCGCCTCTCTCGGAATTGAAGCAATTACCGATGAGCAGCGCTTATATATCGACGGTCTAATGAAAGAATTGCTACCCGATCCTTCCTGTGAACAGCTAGGCTGCACAGGATGGATTCATCATGTTATTGACGTTGGCAGTGCTCGCCCAATTAAACAGCGGTATTACCCTGTTTCGAAAATTCTAGAGGATGAGATGCATGAGCAAGTGCACAAGATGCTTCGTGCCGAATGATTAGAAGGACCCAAAGTAATTGCTCCAGTCCAGTGGTTATGGTACGGAAGTTCGACGGCAGCTTTCGCTTCTGCGTCGACTACCGTAAGGTTTATGTGTCAAAAATAGCTGCGTACCCGCTTCCTTATATGGATATGATACTGCGGAAAATAAGCATGCTAGATATATAACGGCGTTAGACTGCAGGAGCATTTTTATAAATACCTCTTACCGAGCGATACATCCCGATCACAGCTTTCACCGTACCTGGACTTGGTTTGTTTGAATTCGTCAGAATGCCATACGGCCTCGCAGGAGGGCCGGCTACATTTCAGATGTTGGCTGATAGATTGATCACCCCAGAAATGGAGCCATATGCTTTCGCATATCTAGATGATATTATTATTGCGACAGATACTTTTTAGATCACACAAAGTGGCTGACTTTGATCCTGAAACGGATAAATGAAGCTGGTCTGACAATAAATTGCAAAAAGTCTAAAATTTGCATGTCACCTCGATCTAGAACGAGTTCAACCTATTGTTGAGTACCGGCACCCAAGAATTTAAAGCAACTGCGCAAATTTATCGGGATGGTCTCGTGGTACCGAAAATTTTTAGAAGAATTTGTCACTCTCTGTGAATCGCATACCGCGCTCACCCGCAAAAATGTAAAATAGGAGTGGAAGGACGAGCAATGGGCAGCTTTCGAGCAAGTCAAAGCACTAATTGTAACCGCCCAAGTTTTAGCAAGGCCTGACTTCAGCGCTCCATTGATTTTTAAACGTGACGCTAGCGATACAGGGCTTGGAGGCGTCCTTCTACAGCACATTGACGGCGAGGACCGCGTGCTCTGCTTTGCGAGCCGTGTCTTGTCTGCTACAGAGCGAAGGTTATCGGTGACTGAGAGGGAATGTCTCAGTGGAATTTGGTCCGTCGAGAAATTCCGACCTTACATTGAGGGATATCATTTCATTGTAGTAACAGATCACCATAGCTTAGTGTGGCTTCAAAATTTAAAACATTTAAATAGAAAATTAGCTCGTTGGTCTCTGCGTCTTCAGTCATATGACTTCGATATTGTGCATAGTAAAGAAAAGGACAATGTTGTCCACGACGCACTTTCTCGCATGTATGAGACCGACGAGGACGAAACAGCTGCAATAGCATCTCTCTCCGTGGACGAGTCTATCAAGGACCCTTGGTATTCAAAAAAGGCGAAGCAAGCCGTCGAAGACCCTACAGCACATCCCTTGCGGAAGATCACCGGCGGACGGCTTTACCATTACCGCCCTGATCTGACAGTAGATGACTTACTGGGACAAGATGATGATGCTTGGAAGTAGTACCTTCCGAAAAGCGCGAGAAGATTCTCGCGGTGTGCCACGAGGAGCCTGTCTCCGGACATCTCGGAAGATTCAAGACTCATCAGAGAGCGGCGCTCAGGTACTACTGGCCAAATTTTTACAAAGACACAGCTCATTTCGTACGAAATTGCCAAGTCTGCCAACAAGTCAAAGTTGAGCAACTTGCTCCTGCAGGACTCATGGGCAAACACGTAGTTACGCGCCCCTGGGAGATAGTGGCGGGTGATACTATGGGACCTTTCCCTCGATCGACCCAAGGACACGAACATTTATTAATCTTCATTGATTTATTTACAAGATGGATCGAATGCATCTCAATTACAAAGGCGAATGCAAAAACCATGACCGATTTTTATCTGATAACGGCACTCCTTTCAAGAACAAGTTAGTCGACAGCTTCTTGGAAGCATATGGAGTTTATTACGGCACATGCGCTCCTTATTCGCCGAAATCACACCCGACCGAGCGAGTAAACCGTACTATAAAAACCATGATTGCTGCGTTCATCGAAACTAAGCATACTACTTGGGACGAGCACATACCGGAGTTCGCGTTAACGTACAATATCGCTATTCACGAATCGTCTCGCTCTAGCCCAGCCTTCCTGAATTACGGAAGAAATCCCACTGCCCAAAAACGGCAGGAAAAGTACTACAACGCGAAACATCGCGACATAGAACACAAAGTCGGCGAAAAGGTATGGGCAAGAAATCGTATCCTTTCCTCCGCGGCTCAAGCTATTGCTGCGAAGCTCAGCCTCAAGTACGCGGATCCCTTTATTGTCTCGGCTCGCGTCGGAATGAAGTCCTACAAGCTTCAGACAGAGCAGGGAGTAGATATAGGCAAAGTAGCCGTGTATGACTTAAAGCCATGCCACGATGAAGAACAGTTCCCTGGAGATACACCAGAATCGCATAACTCAGATAGCACAGTGCCAGAACCGCCCATTTCGCCTAAAGAACGAAAAACAAACACGCAGCTATTTCCCAACCTGCGCCATCTGCAGAAGCGACGGCGAGCTCTGCGCCACAAATTCCGACTTCGGTTATACCGAAGCGCAGGGGCAGACCACGAGGTTCAAAAAAAGAGACACCTCCGCCGACTACAACGTCGCCTCGACGTCTGCATCCCCGAGACAAACAGAACTAGAAATTCTTTGTTTATTTATGCCACTTATTACTTGCTTCTACCGCTTTTGTAAATCACGCTCTTTGCTTCTGCTTATCTTAATCTTGCCACATTATGCCTACGTCCAGGAGACTAGCCCTAACCAATTGTATAATCTCTCTGACAGGACCATGCTACCCGTCAAGAAGCCGGAGACTATCATAAAGATGCCAGATGAGCTGCTAGAGCAGATCGAGAAACTGGTGGCCGAAATGATCTTGGCGCAGACCAGCCAAATTTCGCCAACTTTGTCAAGAAGAGCTTCCCCGAGGCGACCCACCAAAGGCAGAGAAACTGCCCAATGCTGCTCCCCGGCGTGAGGAGTCCAAAACGAAAAAGGTGACCCCGCCGAGCCCATCTCCCGATTTACCGCCGCCATCAACCATCGACAACCTGGCATTGGCCCTCGAGTAATGAACAGCGCCTGCTCGCCAACAGGCAGAGCAAGAGGAATAAAATACCTACAAGGAGGTGCTCCGCTTCGCTGGCCACCCCGACGCTAGGATAATAGCGATGGTCCCGCAGGACTTCCTGACCAAAGTGCAGAAGGCGATCGAGCTACAGGAGCATTTAACTAAGGCGGAAGTCCAGCAGCTAGAAGACAGGAAAAAGAAAGAGCAGAAGCAAACTTTGAAGCGGGAGCAGCTGCAGAAATTACACGAGCTGGAGGAAATCCGCACGCAGCTGCACAAGCTCGAAACGCCCGAGGTCAGTACGCTGAGACCACAACACACCAACCAGATGCCTCCAAGAGATCCGGGACTAATAGCCAAGATCTACAGACATGCTAAGGAGCCTTGTGATCCTATGGATGGTCCTCGCGGAGATCAGCGATTCGTCAGGTACTTACAGGTGTGTAATTTGACAGGCGTGTCGAGGACAAAGAACAGTCCTACTTCCTGCACACCAAGTTCCAGAGCGGAGATTTTCAGCGCTACCACTACTAAGAGCATCTACTCAGAAGATAGATTATTCCACCTCTTGTCAAGCTTCGCAGCATACATAATCAGAAGACTGATCTCATTATCAGTTTATTTTTTTGTTATTCGCTTGCTGTTATGAAACATAATAATTATTGTACGGCACTGACGCGTTTAACTTTAGTTCATTTTATTATGTTTTCCTTATTTCGACAAAAGAGACTAATAGCTCTTAAATAGGTCTAGTGTACCTTATTATTACTTTTTTTTTGATGTTTAATAAATAAATATTTTTCTATTCTCTTAAATATGATATTTTTATTCTACATAATCGTGGGAGCACGGGGTACCAACTCAATCAACTAGTTTGTCACGATTATGTAGAATAAAAATATCATATTTAAGAGAATAGAAAAATATTTATTTATTGAACATCAAAAAAAAAGTAATAATAAGGTACACTAGACCTATTTAAGAGCTATTAGTCTCTTTTGTCGAAATAAGGAAAACATAATAAAATGAACTAAAGTTAAACGCGTCAGTGCCGTACAATAATTATTATGTTTCATAACAGCAAGCGAATAACAAAAAAATAAACTAATAATGAGATCAGTCTTCTGATTATGTATGCTGCGAAGCTTGACAAGAGGTGGAATAATCTATCTTCTGAGTAGATGCTATTAGTAGTGGTAGCGCTGAAACTCTCCTATATATATATATATATATATATATATATATATATATACATATACATATGTATAAATATATATTATGTACATTCTTTCAGCAGCAAGGTAAGTTAGAGAGCAGAAAGCCCCGCTAGCAAACACAGAGAGAGAGAGAGAGAGAGAGAGCCGCGCATGTGTATGAGTGTGTCGCGAGAGAGAGAGAGAGAGAGAGAGAGAGAGAGAGAGAGTCCGCGCTGCCCATGCTGCCGCGTTCCGCGCAAAGCACAACTTCGATTCGTTTCACCGAAGAGTACAGTCGAACTTTTCGCTTTCTTCATTGTATCGGAAACATTCGTGAATTTTGTAGTAGGTATATTGAAGTAAGTATATTGATGAGTTGCGTTCATTCCGACGTAACACATTAATATATTTATATTAATTTTAAAATGGTGCATAGCGGCCGGGAAACTCGGAAACGAAATCACTTATAATGAGTTCCTATCATGACACGCGATGAGTTTGTGAACACAAAACGTAGCACTAAATATCATTTTGATACTAACGTCTCCCTTCTAACCAAATTACGAGAAAAGGAAGATAAACTAAAATCCGCGATCGAAAATAATAGCTCCGAAAGAACAAACTTAATTCAGGAAGTCGAAGTGATAACAAAAGAAATAGATAAATCGTATAGAAAACTCAATATTGACGGGAATAAAACTTCAGATCTACCCAAAAATAAATTTCAATACTATCAATACCGCGTACTAAAAAATCATAACATTTTAGACGATAGCGATCAAGATCTCTCTATTTCCGAAGTAAACGAGGAAAATAACGAGACGGTCACCTACAAAAAACCCTTAATCTTAAAACCATCCGCATTTAATCAACAAAAAAACGAAGACGAAGTTTCGTGTATTGGTACGAGTACACCTATTGCGAGAGGAGCTGTCCCGAAGGGAAGCGTAGCTTCTATTTTTGGAACTTTAAACATAAAAAAAAAAGAACACCCGAAAATCAAATTACAATCGATTATATCATACAACAATTAAGCATCGAAATAAAACCCGAATTATTAGACGCATTTTTTAACGGCAAAGATAACGCAGCAGAAATCGACAAAACCCTAAATAATCAAGGTTTTTGATTTTTTCAATCGATTAAACTCGTGAGAGACCGACTTAGTAACTTCGTGGCAGGAACAGCTCGCCCCGAAAATCTAAAAATTGAAATATCCCCTCGCCACTCAACTGATATTAGTTTTTCTCGATGGGTGCAGGGAAGCTAAAAGGAGAACTAGCCAAATTTATCCGAATGCGCCTATATGGAGATGCACTAAATAGCACCCGCGGGCAGACTTTTACATTGGTAAACGAGGTTATAGAATTTTTTGAAAACATTTACGGTTCAGCAAAAACTTATCACGATTGGTCTGGCGACTTAGCAAAAATGAAACAGAAAAATAATGAATCTGTAATTGTGTTTCTAAATAGAATTCGAGAAATCCAAAAAGAAATTACAGTCGCAGCTCAGCGGGAGGGCCGAATAAGTAACAAACAAACATTTCTAAGTGATCTCGAAAAAGATTGCATCAAATTTTTTTAAATATGACTACGCAGGGTGAGATCAACGACGATGAGTTACCGGACGCAAAATTCAAAAATAGAGAACCGCGCAAGGTGCACGTAGTCGACTATGACCAAAGTTCGATGAAGTGCGGATTTTGCGGAAAGATTGGACACGTGACACTAAACTGTCGACAGTTCGCCCTGCAACATCTGCAGCGGCAGAGCGACACGCGTGACTACCAACTAGACCGAGGACCCCCACCGGGCGGCAATCAAAATTTTCGAAACGAAACACGACCTAGTAATAGCCATTTCGGAGGATGGATGGCCGAAAATAGGCAGCGTAACGGATTCTTTCCGAATCAACAAAATAATAATCACAATAATAAAAGTTTTAATCGCTGCGCCAGTCAATTGAACGCCTCATAAAGGAATATGACGATTGCTTTCATTTAAAAGGGGAAAAGTTGGGGACTACTAATTTTATTAAACATCGAATACTAACTGTTAGCGATGTGCCTATTTGTACTAAACCTTATAGATTTCCTCACGCTCTTAAACAGGAACTCGATAATCAAATACAAGAAATACTTGAGGGAGTTGTAATTCAGCCTTCTAATTCTAATTATTCATCGCCTGTATTTTTAGTAACAAAATCTCCGGACAGTAAAGGTAATAAACGATATCGAGTAGTTGTTGATTTTCGAAAACTAAATGATATGACTATAAAAGACAAATATCCGTTTCCGATTATATTAGATATTATCGATCAAGTAGTTAGAGCAGAATATTTTTCGGTGTTTGATTTAGCTCAGGGATTTTTCCAAATTCCGTTGCATGAAGCTGATAGACATAGAACTGCCTTTTGCTCTTCGAATGGTTTGTATGAATTAATTATAATGCCAATGGGCAACATTTCAGCGTTGTGTTTATAAAATCTTTAAAGATATGCAAGATAAAGAGATATTTTTATTTTTGGACGATGCTGTTATATACGGGAAAACTATCGAGGAACATAATATTAAATTCGAGAAATTTTTGAAAAGATAATGCGAAGCTAATTTAAGATTGCAACTGGATAAATGCGAGTTTTTAAAGAAAGAAGTTATTTATTTGGGACATTTGTTATCTAAAGAGGGAGTCAAACCGGATCCTAAGAAATTAGAAGCAGTACGAAATTTTCCATTACCTAAAACTCAGAAAAATATTCGCGAATTTTTGGGACTAGCAGGTTATTATCGCCGATTTGTACATAATTTCTCGGGCATTGCTAAACCTTTGAGTAAGTTACTAAAGAAAGACGTAGAACTTGTATGGTATGAACAAACTCAAGAAGCTTTTGATATATTAAAAGAAAAACTTTGTAGCAAAACCTGTATTACAAATTGCAGATTGTTCAAAGCCTTTTATAGTAACATGCGATGCTAGTTTACATGCTATAGGAGGTATATTAAGTCAAGGGGAAATAGGCAAAGATCGACCGATAGGATACGTGTCGCGAGTACTTTCTGACACCGAAAGCAGGTACGACTCATACTCTCGAGAAGCCTTAGCAATATTATATTCTGTTTTGCAATTTAGACCTTATTTACTCGGAAGACACTTTACAATTGTCACGGATTGCAAATCTTTGATCTGGTTCAAGTCAAAGCCAAACAACCAATGCAAATTACGGACACGCCGCAATCACCCATGGAGAAAATTAGTCTCGATATAGTCGGACCTTTCCCCGTATCCAAAAATGGCTATAATAATATATTAAGAATTCAATGTAACTTTTCAAAATATTGCATCGCGATACCTATCAAAGATGCCACCGCGGAATCAGTCGCCGACGCGTTAATAAAACATTTAATTTGTATTTTTGGCGCACCTCTTACGATTCTGACAGATCAAGGTAGTTATTTCATGTCAATTTTAATGAAACGAGTAGCAAAAAAATTTCGTATTAAACAAGTAAAAACAACAGCGTATCATGCTCAATTTAACGGGTCCTTAGAAAGATCACATCACTCATTGACCGAATATATTAAAACGGCTTTAGACAAGGAAACTTGGGACGAATGCTTAGAATTAGCGACTTTCTGTTACAATACCGTGCCTCACGAAGGTCATCAGTTTAAGCCGTACGAATTAGTTTCGGACGTTTAGCCCGCGTTCCTTCGAATGACCCACTCGAACCGGAAGATATCATTCCCACATACAATGATTACGTCATAAACCTTAGTAAACATTTGAACAAACTCCAAAGACTTGCTCGCGAAAAATTAATTGAATCGAAAATCCGCTCAAAATATTATTATCACAGAAAAACAAACCCAAAAGAATTTAGGATAGGCGATACAGTTTGGTTACTCAAAGGGGGAAAACAATATAAATTGGCTGACCAATATGAAGTTCCGTATACTGTTGTTGATGTTTTTAACAACCAGCGAAACGTTAAAATCAGAATGAAAAATAAAAAGATTAAAACAGTAAACGCAAATAGACTTCGAGTTTCATATATAGAGCCTGAGGAGGTCTAAACAAAAAAGCGTTATTTAAATCTGCATACACACATACTTATTTGCGCACACACGTCTTTTGTACTCATTTCAAAAATATTAAATAAAAATCATGAATAAGTGTATCCACTAAACAAACGCCTAACAAAATCAAGAGTGAATAGTTCAAATATAAATAAAGAAAGCGATATCTCCCTCTAGGAACATAATACAAAACGAGACAATAACACCGTTGATTATCCAGCCCAACCCAGTTATGACAAGGCTCCCAGTGTAAATCACTCCCTTCGATCGGTTTAATAACATCAACCACCTAAAGAAAAATCAATAACAATAAACAAATCATGCACTAACACGCCATAAAGCATCATATAAAAATAACAAACAATACAAAAAGTTTTATTTACCTCACACATTTCGTTGAGAATCAAAAGAAACTGTGACGAACTAATTGTTCACAACTAAAATCCCCGACAGACTGATGCCGAATCAGCCTGCATCACGCGGACGAGCTAGAAAAATCAGGGAAATCGAATACCTCAAACTAGGAAAGAAAGTAGGGAAAAACAAATGTTCTTAAGAAAGAAGAGCTTGGGAAAGAAAGTAATAGAAATTAAAATCGATGAAAGTGCATGATGGGACCTCCTGCACACACCGGGAGGAATGTTGAAATTTTATTTTCAACATTCTTTTTCTGGTGGGATGGAATATTATTGCATTAAATCAATTGAAAATATAACTTGTAAAATAAAAGGAGAAAAGTATTCTTAAACAACGCTAACTCCAACAAAAACATGCATATACTAATCAACATTCTTTATGTTACAGTCAACTATCATTCAAATACAAATTGAAAAAACACCCCTATCACACCACACAAAAATTTTGTTTTTCTCACATACGATAAATAAAAACTTTTCTATCCATTATTGTAAACATTTTTCTATCAATCTTATATGTAAAATTCGAAAAATATCCATAATTGTAAAAACATTTATCAGTAGTTATATAATAATGCGCAATGAAAAATCATTTCTGTACACACCAAAAACTATGAAAAGAAAAACCTTTATCGAAATTTATGTATTACAGAAAAGTACCTCACAACAAATTATTCCACAACAAATCCCCGATTCCATTCCGCGCCTACGACGCCAATTTAAGTAAGTCACACAAATTTTACACGAAACGAGAAAAACACATACGTGAGACACTCGCGAGCATCGTCATGGCAGCAGCCGCAAGAAGCAGCATTTTCCACCACAAAGTATTCCTACAAAAATAGAATTCGAGGCGTAGCGACAAAATGCGCTCTAAGGCGAAGATCACCCGAAAGAATGGCTAACGCAAAAAAAAAAATGACGGCGACGAAACAAAAAGATGTCACTAAACTAGTCGCGATATTCCTCACAAAAAGCGACGGAAATCAAAATAGCTATACGAAGAACAAGCATCAGCCGGGCAAGCTCTCCCGCAATCGAATCGAGAAAAGAAATACATGACAGTACGCAGGCGACGAAAAGCAGTACGAGAGCTGTCACAAGACGCTTTTCCTAAAAACTGTAAGTAATAAAATTTTTACGAGATCACGCAAAGTCGAGAGGAAAGTCGTGAGAATATTAGGCACTCCTAATATGGAAAATCAACGCTACAGATTCTTCAGTATATAAAGACCGGGAGCAAAAGGGTGCTCGTCGTCAGTTTTCCTGAAGTCGCTTTACAAGTCGAATCGCTGCCAGTCGCCAGACCAATAAATCCGAACCAGTCAATATTGAATCGCTACCAGTCGTGAGTGAGATCAGTAAAAAATACTTTATAGCTAGAAAAATATAGACTTGTGAGAATAGTGGAATTGCTCAGGACAACAAACAATTTTATCTCCGTGGTACTAAGTGTCCAAGTTGTATAAGTGCCACGATCACTAGGACACACCATCCTCTCCCGTAACTAAGAGGAGTAACACCTGCTCAAAGGAGGAATGAGCCGAAGGGATCCGAGACGCACACCAGCTTGACCGCACTGAACCACCGACGCCAGGCTCAAGGAGCGACAAGGATCCACAGCTGCAACCTCCTGCGGTTCACATCTCTACACACACACACACTTACGCATTTCGACACTACAAGGTACTTTTCTCTTTTCTCTAATACGTGTGCAATACATTATAGTAGTTTTTTTAAAACTTAACCCCGTCTAAGTGATTTCGTTATCCGGTTTCCTTTCCCGGAAGCATCTGCGGTAGCCAAAAGGGATTTCCTTGTAAATCTAAATAAATAATAAATAATAGCATATAGGAACTCGAATATAAGTAAGTATATTGGTGAGTTGCGTTCATTCCGACGTAACAATAATTTTATGAACTCATTTTTAACTATAAAATTAGTAATACAATCATTTAATTGTTTATACAGGGTGGGCCATTTTAATCTATGCATAAAATGGCCCACCCTGTATGTGTTGTAATTTTTTTGTTACTACTATTATTCCTGATATTGTAAACTTTATTTTGTTGTTTTAATTAAGGGCTTATTTTAGTATGTGCCGAAGATCCTAATTGTAATTGTATAGTTAACCAACTTGTATACTTATTGAGGATAGGGAGATTCCCTATTATTTTCTTAGTGCCTTAAAATAAAATGAATAGCTTTACTCGAGTCGTTCGGTAGAGCCTCGAGATATGATTGCATTGTTACTGATATCCCTGCCTCTTTTCCTTTGTTGCATTAGTTCCCTCAGCTTCCTTTTGCTGCTTCTGGTTTTATGTCGGCCAGGTCCGTCAATGATATCGTACAGAGAATTGTGGAGATTCCAAGTATAACGAATCCTATTTTATATGTACGCATTTTTGAATGTCGTAGTGGCAGTAAATTTCTTTTTCTTTTTTTGAATCGTAGTTTTCTCCTTCGATGAGTATCTGCTGATTCGGCTAGTGTTCCCTTCTCGACCTTGGCTGCTATAGCGGTGAGGTGGTGGGGTTCTTATTTCATTCCGCCGTTCGTCCGGTTGGCGAAATTTTCTTGTCGTCTTTTACTAATTTCCTTCCGTGCTCTTTTATTATATTGTTTTCTCCTTTTATTGGCTTTATTATACACTAACTTTCGCATCTGCCGTATTTCTGATTTTGTAAATTTTAAGTGAGTGTTGCTTGCTCAATTATTCCTCGTAATATTATCCCTATATTTGCGTAGCGAATGACCTTTTATTGTTAATCTTACGGATACCGTTAATGTTCTTTTCGCCGTTTCTGCGATAACTATATTAGGCCTTACATAGTTAAAGAATCGTAATTGTCTCGCGGTTAAATAATTGTATCGTAATATCGTTCGTAATATTTTGTATGCGTTCGCGTTTTTCGTTCCCGACATTCGTCGCGCGCTGCACTGCCTGCCGTCGCACCTTGCCTTCCGAACTGAGTGCTGACGCTGTCTCGGCATTTTTCGGCTATCCCCACTGACAGAGTTTGTGCGAGATTGCCATTAGGGGAATCTTTGCTTGTTTGTATAAATTGGTCGTGCTCGCTCCTTTCTACCTCACTGCTAGCTGAATTGCTGTCCGTCGGTTTTGTTGTCCGTTTGCGTGATTTTCTTCGAGTGCTCTTGGTGCCTCGTGCTGTTGCTCCATCTCCTTGCGAATTTATTGGTAAGTATTCATTATTAAGTGCTCTTTGTGGTCATATTTTCTTGGAAGCTGCGTTCTTACCTTACATATTTATCTGATGTTTCCAGAGAAGAAAAGGAAAGATAGCTTCATCTGGCTCGTGTGGGTCTGGATCCGGACCTCGTGCCTTTAGGCGCTCTTACCCTAGGCGATCTTTCCCGGCTGGCGAAGTACGAGCGTCCTCGCCTCTTCTTCCGTCTCGTATGAGGGTTGCTGTGGATCGCGTCTTGGCTCGAGTTGAGGCTCCGACTGTCACCCTTGATCAGATGATCGAGGACATGCTGTTTCTGCACTCCTCGGCGTCGATGCGCCTTGTCAGGGGTTACAATTCTACCGTGGATCCATCACCCATTGGCGTCTCGGAGCCTCTCAGAGGGCGGCGTTTAGCGCGCTTTCAGTCTGGTCGTGGTCGAGGTGCTATTGGAGGGGCACCTGTTGCGCGTGACTCCTCTTCTACGTCAAGTCGAGCAGCTGGTCGTGGTTGCCGTCGGCCTTCGGGATCTGTTTCTTCATCTGGCTCTCGTGTATTTCGGCGCAGTCTACCTCCGACTAGGCCCATTTCCGTCGTTTTGCCTAGTGCGCAAGTGAGTAGTAATTTTATTTTGATTTGTTATTCCGTTAGTTGCTTGTTGATTCCGTTATTCGTCCGTGTGTTGTTTCCCTTATTTTTTGTAATATGTTTGTAGTCCTTTCTACATGTGATGCGTGCGGGACCTCCTGGGCATAGTCAGACGCCTAGCCGCAGTTCTGCCGAGACGACGTTGCCGAGCTCGAGTCTGTCAGGTCGGGTCGTGCGGGGCGTATTCCGATTCCCGTGTCCTATCCTTCCGCACCATTGCCCCCAATAACGAGCACCTATCCGCCTTCCTTCCCGGTTGGGGTTAGCGAGGAGCGCTCCGGTACCGAGGTGCCTTATACATCCGTCGTGTATCCGCGCGCTACTACTCGCAATTTGGTCCCTTCCTTTGTTTTTAACGGTGGGTCGGATTCTATGCAAGGGAACATATCAGAGTGGGCCGGTTATTGGTACAATAGCGCTCCGGTTTCTGCTCCCGAGGCAGTTCCCGCGCCGGTTGTTGGGAGCGACTTCGATTATAGTGCTCCTGCTTGTACCGGGTATTTTTCCGCGGATTTACCTGTCTCTCGTCCCGTAATCCAAGACGGTACTTATAACGTTACGCGTATGAATTCGGAGAATTACGAGTCGGTGTTTCCGTCTGCCGGCGACTTGCTCCCGTCTTTTGGCTCCGTACCGTCGTTTGAGGTCTCCCGCGCGGTACCTTCACGTGTAACTTTATCTCGGGACGCTTTACCTTGTTTATCGCCGTCGGTGCTCAGTGCGCCGCCTGAGCGATCCGTGGTTGAGGTTAATTCCGCTAACTATCGAGTGATTCGTCATCGCGTAGTACCGAGGTAGACGCGCGACCGTCTTCCCGGTTGTCGGTTTCGAATGATTCCGGTCCCGTATTAGTGCCCTGTCCGATTTGTTGTAATTACATGTTCACGCCTATTTATCAATGCTTAAATGGTCATTCGGTATGTAGTTTTCGTGGGGATAATACTACGGTTTGTGCTATCTGCCGCGGCCCGCGTGGCAATGTGCGAAGCTTAGTGTTGGAATCTCTGGCCGGTGAGCAAACGCATGCTTGTCGGTATCAGTATCTGGGCTGCCGACAATTTCTAAAGCCCGATGAATGGACTAGTCACGGTAGGTGCTGCTCCTTTTCTCCCGTGAATACTCTCGTCCGTGGGTCGCCTTCGCCTGTATTAGATACTTCTTCTGAGTCGGCGGTACGTCCTGTCAATTCTCGTCGGATTGTTACAGATAGCGATTCTGACAGTCTCTTCTAACGCGTCTTTTATGCATTATTTTTTTTTTTTTTGTCACTGTTATGTGAGTTAGCTTCTATTTTGCGTTTCTCTTACTTGTTTTCTTTTGTATATGTATATATATATATTCCCTTTCCTTATTGCAGGTTCGACCAAGCTCCCGAATTCCTTATGAGCCTGGTAGGGTGTTAGTCCCTGTGCGGCCTGACCCAGACCCAGTTGATACTTGGGTCGGTATCACACCGCCTGCGTCGCCCTGGGGCGATCAGCCTTTGGCGCAGGAGCCTTCCAGCCCCACCTCTTCTGTGCCGGACGATCTATTGGGGAACCTGTTCCTGGATTTGAATGAGGACGGTGTTTCGGATGATGTTTCCGGAGGCGTTGCAGTTTCTGAGTCAGGCGGGCTAGCTGCCGCTCAGCCGACTTCCCCGGCTGCTCCGGCTGAGAACTCTGACGAAGCAGATGCCCTGCTTCGTGATTTGTTCACTTGTCCTATCTGTGACGATTTTATCTATCCGAACTTTCGGCAGTGCGATAACGGTCACGCCGTGTGTGATAGCTGCCTATCCCGCTGTAGGGTTTGCCCTGTGTGTCGGGGATCTGCTCCGGTCTGGAGGAACCGTCTGCTTCAAGAAATCGGGTCCAGAATGCGCTTCCCTTGCCGCCATTATCACTTAGGTTGCCCTGAGGTGCCAGCTGCCGATGCTTGGTCTAGTCATAGTGACTCCTGTTCTTATCGTCCGCGGCCTCTTTCGCCTGGAACCCGTCGATCTATCGACTGGCGCGCTTCCGAGGATTCCGACGATCGTTATCCCATTTTTCCGTGGTGATGTGTTTAAAATGCTTTGAATTCTTGTGATCTGTATGTGATTAATATATATAGTTTTACTGGGACTTCCAGTGGTTGTTTATTTAAACCCTAGTCTTGATCCAAACGTCATCTCCTACTAGTTTTCTTGTTAAGTCTTGTTTACTTATTGATTTATAGTAGTATAATTTTTCTATACTTGTTTTCCTGAGCTGCTCGAGCCTTGCTGCGCGCGGGGGTCGCTAGATGTTCGATTGAATGTTTCTTTATTTTATGCGGCGTCCGGGGGTCGCTAGATGTTCGAGCTTTTCTTACCGTTTATTCGTTATTGATTTAATGTAATTGTTTGTTAAATGTTACTCTTGTTTAATTTAAACGTTTCCGGTATTGTATTTATTTATTTTACTATTCTTATATAGTGATTTTATATTATTTTATTTATTATTTTCCTGGCTTATACCCTTTACCTGCCGTATCATGTATTTTTTTTTATGTTCAAATTTCTTTTCTTTTTTTTTTTATTTTATACTTATATTAGTACCCTTCTCCTGTTCAATTTCCGGTATATATCGTTTAAGTTTATTTATATTTGCTATCCGTGTTTTATCCCCTTTTTGTATCTTCGCGTTGTGTGTTGAGTAGTTAATAGCTATGATTTCGCACGGGCCCTTATATTCGGGTTTAAATTGGCCGACTTTGGGCTCCTTGAGAACATATACCATTTCTCCTTCTCTATAGTGTTGCCCGTTTAATTTCCTGTCGTAATAGTACTTCGAGCGGTGTTTTGATTGTACTAGACATTGTTCTAAGTTGAGCGTAAACTTCTGCTGTGTCAGCAAGATAGTCGTCGTACGTTTGTAAGTGCTCTCGTGGTGGGAAGCTTGACGGTGTGCGTGCCCGTCGGCCAAAAACTAATTCGTGTGGTGAGTATCCTAGTCCGTCCTGTTCCGTAGAGTTGTACGCGTGCTGTGCTAATGGTACTACTTCATCCCAATTATCGTTGCCCTTGATATACATTTTAATATACTCTTTAAGTGTATGATGCATTCGTTCTATTCCGCCGTTGGATTGGGGATAGTATGCTGTTGTTGAGTACTTATTGACTCTGAATATACGTGCGAATTCTTCCATTACTCGGTTCATGAAGTGTGCTCCTTGATCGGAAATGAGGGTTACGGGTGGGCCGAAGTAGCAGATTAGTTTCTCTGTATGTGCTCGCGTTACTTCCCGTGCTGTTGCGTGTCCGACTGGTACTAATATGCAAAACTTTGTAAAATTATCTTGGATGATTAATATGTATCGGTTTCCTCGTTCGGTTTGGGGCATTGGTCCGCAGAAATCAATTGATATTTTGTCAAATGGGTGCGATGGAGTATCCGTGATAAGCATTGATAGCTTTGTTTTTACCCGCACCAGTTTCTTTTCTTGGCACCCTCCGTATCCTCGAACAAACTGTCTAACATCTGCTTGCATGTTTCGGAAATAGTATTCGCCGGCTATTCGGTTATATGTTTTGTTTGTTCCATTATGGCCGCCAATTGATGAATCGTGATATTCTTTAATGAGTCTGTATCTGTCCTCGACACTGGGTACTGGTAGGTTATTTTTAAACAGTACGATTGATATTGCTTTTCCTTTAAAGGTATTGTTACATTGCTCAATTACGTGTTCCCAGTCTGCGAGCGTGATTATTCCCAAATCTTTGATAAGGCCAAACGTTATTATTCCGTATTTTTCAGTCAATGACTGCAGCATTTTTACGCATCTAGCAATATCTGGCCTCAAGGGTTTGTCGTGTAGGTGTTTCTTTAAAACGGTTCCGAATATGTACGTTTCCCTTTGTTTTGTTACGATTATTTCGCCTACAAAACATTGTGTTTCTAAGAGTTCTTCTGCGTGTATGTAGCGTCTTTCTATCAAAGCTTTTAGTACTTCTGTGTTGAGGATCATATCTTCTGCTAAAATATAAGCTAGGTTGCATTTATGCTCGAACGGGTGGTCGTTTAGGCTCTGTACCCCAGTGAATAGCTCCTTATCATTAGGGTCTCTTTTCCACTCTGGTGAATCTTGTTCTGGTCGCGCTTCAGCTATTAAGTAGCGTGCCATGGCTTCTCTTACGTGTGGGTTTCTTTGTAAGTTAGTGGGTTGTTCTTCCTGCTCTGATTCAGATTCTGATTCTTCGTCGGATTCGTCTTCTGTTATGACGTACGGAGTGAAGTGATTGCCCGCTAGATGTAAGTGTATAAATTCCTTGCCTTTGTTTAGATCGAAGTGACAGTAATTGTTTTGACTATTTGCTTGGAAGTGTACACACACGTTATATCCGAACTCCCTCGAGAATACGTATATGCAGTCTGCATCTCCGTACTCAACTTCTGATAGCAAGATACGCCGTGCCTCCTCCGGATCACCACAGGTTTCCACATGTGGGCTGCACAAGAGTTTGTATCTCAGTTGGCTAGGTGTCATTTGCAGATTTAAGATTTTTATAATCGAATTGAACAGGCAGTTTCCCGGTGGTTCCATGGGAATATTTCTCTCATGCGTCAGTCGTTTGGATGGCTCTGCGCAATCTTCACCCTGTGAGTACACGTAATACCGTCGGGCCATTGCATCTGAGTCAGTTCCCGTGTGTGGTGTCGGAGCTGGCTGAGCCCTGGGCGACGTACCCTTAGTTGCCGCTGTTCGATCGGTCGCTGGTTGATCGGTAAACGAGTCCTCCATTGGCTCTTTGAACCCGTCGCGGCTTCCTCCCATTATGGGACTAGTATTGTCGCGTTTTTTCTTGTTATGGAGGCTTACATTGATGTCTCCCCTGGATGCGTCTGAAGCGTTACTTTCAGGCAAGGGTTCATTGTTGGCTTGATCGTCTATTTGCGGTGTAATATGATAGAAATCTTTCCTTGGTCTGTAGATGGGGAGAGTGCGTTTTGGGGTGCTAGGGTGACTGTTGTCTGGGGCTGCGGGAACGTGCGTGGTTAGAATCGGCTGTGGGGAGTCTATACTTTCGTATGGTGTCCCTGTGCTTGGATTTCTCTTGTGGTTTCTCATTCCGTCGGGTATCTCGTTGCCACTTTGCGCTCCGCTTTCCCATATTTTGATTAGGACTCCCGACTTATCTTGTCTACTTATCTCCTCTAAGTCTACGGTGAGGCGGGTTCGAAATTTATTTCCCTTGCCGAACAATGTCTGTCGGAGGTTTGCTATTGGTGATTCTGCGCTCGTTGGTTTATTACTGAGGCCTACTTTGCTTGCCTCGCTATTCGTTTTCTGAGGAATTGGCCTTGATGTTTTATGGCTGTTGCTACCGTTGGGTACTCGCCTCGGTGTTAGTGGCTGTGATAAGTTGTGGCGATCCAGTGAATGCTCTTTTTCCCTGAGGTTGTGTGAACTTTCTACCTCTTGTTCTCGCTCTCCTTGATTAGCTCTTAAGGGTTCATCTTCGGCGTCGCTTCCTAAGCTACCATTGCTTTCTTCGCTGATTTCCATGTCATTTCTGTGAAATTTTGGCGGACTTCTGTTAAGGGTCTGCTTTCGTACGGGCCTTTTGGGTCGTCGTTGTAGTTCGTTCCCTGAGTTTGTAGTGTGCTTGCGGCTTGTACTCCGAGTCTCATATTTTCTTCCTTGCGGAGTTTTCTCAAAACATTGTTCGGGTCCGCCTGACTGAGAATCGGCTCGGATGTTTCACGTGCGTCGGATAATTTGTAGCATGTAGGGTATATTTTCCCGGTTTTGTCGCCGTGTACCTTCTTATAGACTCTCTTTTTGCCAACTCTTGTTCCAGTTTTGGGTTGCCATTCGTCGTCTGAGGAGCTGTTTGGATCCGTGCTCTCGGTGTAAACTATGACTCGTCGTTATCTTTCTGTTGGGTTTCCATAGTTTTCAGATTCTGTCGATATCCTCTGTCTGTCTGCAGTATCAGCCGATTCAGGAAGCTTTTTGGATTTGCCTCTTTTCTTTGTTGTTTTAAATCGTAATATCGTAGCGTCGTGCTCTTGTTTATCTGCCAACTCATACAATTCTGATTTTGGCCTTTCTGGATTTTCTTCTCCTTCGTCGAGGATAGGGTTTCTAGAGAGTGCATCTGCGTTCCCGTTGCGAGCTCCGGGTCTGTACACTATATCAAATTCGTAGCCTCTGAGCTCTGCTTTTAATCTGTTGAATCTTAGATCAGGTTTTTTGGTGGTGAAAAAATGTTTCCGTGAAAAAAAGTGTGCCTCTCGCTGTAGGAATTGACACTTCATGGGCTCGATAGTTAAGTTGGCGTAGTCTAGTCTCTTCATCAAGCGATGGAACTTCTTACCGTGCTCTTCAAGGTTCTTAGCGAAAACGATTATATCATCTAAATAGACATTCTGTCCCTTGTAGGCCTGCAAGTGCTAAGTCCATCAGGGACAGAAATGTTGAAGGAGCGCCTTTGAGTCCCATGCCTAAACGTTTGTAGCAGTAATGGCCGAATGGTACAGTAAAGGCTGTTTTGTGGGCGTCTGCGGGATCCATTGGTATCTGGTAGAATCCGGTCCTCAAGTCTATGGCGGTTATGTACCTAGCTGAGGCGACGCTGTCATTAATGTCTGCTGTGTTGGGTATCGGGTAGCTATTTCCTACCGTTACTTCGTTCAGCTTTCTAAAATCTGTTAGTAGTCGCCATCTCTTTGTACCGTCTGCTGCGGCTTTTTTTGGTATCACGTATGTAGGAGAGCTGTAGGGTGAATCTGTTGGTCGGATTATGTCGTCCTTTAGCAATTGTTTTATCTGGCGCCCTAACTCCTCTTTTTCTTCCTGACTTGGTCGGTATCCTTTCGATTGTACTGGAACATTTGTAATAGTAGGTATCTTGTGTGACACCAGTGTTGTTGCCTTAAGTTTCTCTCCAGGTAGCCCAAAGATGTGTGGATTCTCCCGGATGATTTCCTTAATATGAATTATTTCTTCCTCCGTTAAATCCTTAAGTGTCTCTGGATCAAGAAGTTCAAAAATTCTTTCGGCCCTACTCTTGCATTCGTTGGAAAATATTGACAGTATATTGACGGTATCTGCAGGTTCGTCTTCTTCTAGATTAAATTCTTCTTCCTCCTTAATGGCTTCGCAGGCTTCCAGTGTTACCTCTGGTGGATTTAACTCTACCTCATATTCTGTAGTATTAACGCATAAGGCATGTATTTTACCTTCTTAGTTGATACTAATAAAATTTCCAATATAACCCTTCTCCTAAATTTTGTAAAGGGGCAAATCCTACTTGCTCTGATTCATCGCTTGCTCTTGCGTAAATTGCTTGTCTTGTACGTGCTGGTATAATAAATCTTTCGTCTTAAGTAAATGGTATAATCGTCTGTCCAAATTCTATACATCTGTCTGCAGCATTGACATTTCCACCGTATTTTGAAAGCACGTCCCATCCTAAGATTCCACCTAGGCTTAGGCATTCGCCCGGCGTGACTCCGTTAATGGCAATTACATATTGTTTATCAATTATTGTCCTATAAGTGACGTTACTCGCTTTAATCAATGTAACATCATCTCCACTATCCGCATAGAAAAGTGCTTTTCTTCCTTCTAACTTTTCGCTCGTAAGCTCTACGATCGATGGTTTACGTCCAGCTGTAGTAAATCTTATTAAGTACTTTCGATTATTAACCTTCTCCTGCACATTGGCTTCTTTTTCCTGTTTCGACTGTTTTTTTAACTTATTAAATTGTACGGCTATCTCTTTTATTTGCTTTTTTGAATCTTCAATTTTCTCTTGCTTTTTATTGATTGGCCCCTCTATTTTATTTTCTTGTGTTTGCGTCGGTTTTGGATTCGGTGTTCTATTGCTTATTGATTGCTTGATACCCCCGACTGGTAACGAGCATCCTGGTAGTTTAAAGAATCTCCGGACTGATTTCTGGCATTTCTGTTATCTTGTCTGTTACGGTCATTGTTATGATTGCCGTTGTTCTGATCATTGTAACGGGTGCTATTATTGTTGCCTCTACCGTCGTTGCGCCTATTGTCAAATCCTCTATCGACGACGTATCGACGATTTTCAAACCCACGATCATTACGCCTGTTGTCGTATCCCCCGTTTTCTTGCCGATTATAATTTCGATTGTCGTCTCTGTCGTTGTTGTACCTATTATTATTGATATAATTCCTGTCATTGTCTCGATTATCGTACCCATTATCTTGTTTTTGTTTCTATTACCGTCTCGATTATTGTACCCGTTACTGTTGTTATAGTTTCTATTGTCCCCACCGTTACGTTCCCCTGAATATCTGCGCACGTTGTTCTTTCGATAAGGGCCGTTTTGCTTTCCGTTATTTTCTTGGGGAGCGCTATTATTTTGCGTCCCGTTGTTTGCTTGCGGTGCAGGTATGACGTACGGCATCGGGGCTGGGGTGGGTATGGGGAAGGGGGTATATAATACTGGTTGAGCAGCGGCAACGGGTGCTAACGCTAGCTGTTCAAGTTTTTCTTTACTGAGACGTCCGTTATTTATCGCGTTTTCCAACGAGAAGCATTCAACGTAGGTGTGGCCCGGTATTTCACAATATCGACATTTCTTTTCCTTGCAGTCTTTCTCTAAGTGGCCCTGTTGCCGACAATTGTTACAAACGCTCATACCCGCAGTGTACCTGACAGCTTCGCTGGCTATTGGCGTGGTATTCGGTTTACATGCTGCCTTTGCGATTTACAGAGGCCGTAGCATTCGAACGCGCTAGTACGGTGTTCGAATGCTACGGCCTCTGTAATGGCTTCTCTGAGACATAGTGGGTTTTTTGAACGAACTTGGTGTTGTAATTCCCCGTTTAGACCGAATAAAAATTGTTCGAGGGCCTTCTTATCGGCGTTATTTTTATAAGTAGCTCTCTCCCAGTGGCGCATGTCGCGGCTCGCGTCATAGATGTTTAACAATCGGTTGTGCAACGTTTGAACGCGTAGTCCGTAGTCTCCGGCACTTTCTCCTGCATATTGGCGAATTACTTTAAGGTCAGCTAAAACTTTGTCTGCTCCACCAACGCCGCTGTACTGCGTAGTTAAATCGGCTAGCAACCGCTCCACGGTGTCGTATTGCGTCAGGCCCGAAGTGTAGCCGTCAGCAGCACGTCCCCGAAACTTCGATGCCAACGAGTTGAGTACCCAGCGTTCAGAGTCCGGGCCGAATTCATGAATCACGTCGCGAATTGCGCGACAAAATAGTGCAAGCATGTCTGGATTTCCGTCGTAGTGAGGTATTGTGTTTAGTGCTTGGTGTAGCGAGAACATCCAGCCCCCGTCTCGAGAGTCGGTCTCTATGCTGTTGTACGGTTTGCGTGTGTCGGATTATTGAGTCAGAAGTCGGTTTTAAATTTAAATCCTCGTGTACCTTATCCTCCTTGCTTTTTTTGAATTGTTTGTATTGTTCCATAAAATCGGAGTCTCCCGGTTGCGCCGTAGGTTGTAATTCTGTGTCAAGCTTGTCGAAGAAATTACCTATCGAAGGTAACACGTGATTTTTAGAATCGGGTACTTCGCCTAACAGCGATCGGTTAAGACGTCTATCGGCGGGTAGCTGTTCAGTGAAGGTTAATCCTCGGTGTTCGATATAACGTACGTCGTCTGCGTTGTTTCTCGTGTCGATCCAGCTTATTCTGTCATTTCGAGCTGAGGCGAGGATTGGTTTTTTGTCATCGGTGTCACTTACTGTGTCTAGCGCGACGGGGCTTAGCTCGATACTCATGTTACGCCGAATAGTTGGGTCTCGGTTTGTAACGCAGTCGTCTGATATTCCTTCCTTGATATCGAGCATGAGTGGGTTATTTTCGTTAAATGTTTTACACTTGGGAATCGTTCCGTTATTATATATCGTGTGGAGGTTAGATTGTTGCGACGTTTTGTCATTTATTCCCGAAAGTTCTAATTTGCCTCGGACTTGCAGGAGGTGTTCTTTCGCGATCTTTAGCAATTGTAATTTATCGGTTGGGATCAACTATCATTGCTGTAATATTCCCTGTATGTGACTTATCGCGGTGTCGATCATTCCCTTCGACGGATGCTCCATAGCCACGTCCGCGAGTTGCAACGCTATTGTTAGTCGGGTGTGCAGAAGGAGCCCCGGTTCTGCTGACGTCTCGAATTCTTGCAAGCGTCTTTGAAACGTGTCGGGATCGTTAGCCTCGCGTATGAATATGTTCTGTGTTTCGAGATCATTATTTTCGTTGAAGTTTGATATTTTATAATCAGACGGATTTGATTCTGCCATGTTTCGTATTTTGTCACGGTCCCTAAGACCACGGAATTTTTTTTTTATACTTCGGAGCGGTTTAAGTTAGTTGTTAGTTATCCGAACTGGAAGAGCTCTCACTGGTGTTAATCCCAGGGTATAATTGTTAGTTTCTATTAATATTTACATGACTTACCTTAAGGTGGCTGCGATGACGAGTACACAGGCAAAGTTCATCCTTCCTTCCTGTCTATTGGATTGGAATGGTAACCGAGTAATCTAGTTCTATCGCGTGTTGAAATACGCCCGTATAATTTGCGAACAAGACCCCACACTTAGCACCAGAAATTGTTACGTTTGAGGGTCGATAGTTTTGTTCTCCGTGAGGTGTTAAGCTCACGGTTGCTGCGAAATTATCGGGGTAATGAAAGAACACGAGAGATTATCGGTGAATGTGTCTATTTATTAATCGTGACTCACAATGAATTGATTGTATGAGAGAGAACGCGTGTTTAAGGTGATCTCGGTGAATGTGCGCTCTAAATGTACGATCCTATCTGTCGTCTCCGAGTCAAAAACTACCTGTCTAATGCTGGATCGTGGGTGGCGGAATCGGGGCGAGCGTCCGCATGCATCCCCTTTTATAGAATCCCCGGGTGGCGTGATTCCTACCATCGCGGTTATCCGAAATCGTGGAAGGGAGGTTATGCTGAGTCGAAAGAAACGGGCTTCGGGGTGAGTCCGAGCTGTTGCTATGCGCGGATTTGGCGACTTGTGCATCGATTGCATTATAACTAGCAACGCTATACACGTGTGAGTATTCACACGTGACACTATTACAAAGCTTCCTTTAGGAGAAAGTAATATAAATCATTTATTCGAAATTTAAAAAATGTACATTTACTTTATAAAGTATGGCATATTATCCAGTGAGGACATAAATTATTCCTCAATAATAAATAACATACAGTTAAATTTCACCAATAATTTGGACAAAAAATATTTTTTTTTATATCGATCTAAAAAAAAGCTGCCAAATCATTGGCACGTAGCTTCCTCCAACTTAATTTATAGTTCCAAAAAATAAAATATTGTTTTAATCCATCGTAGTATGTTAATACTTTTTTAAAATGTTTTAAAAAATGTTTCTGTATGCAAACTTAGATAAATACATTGCCTAATCATTATATTGTTAATTAAATTTAAAATGAAGAACTGATATTTTAAATTTTACATAGAAAAACAATTTTTGCCAAAATTAAATTTTTTCTCCGGATATGAATAATGATAAAAAATGAATTAAAGCTCATATGAAAATTAGACCTCAAAACCACCTAATACTATGCATTTTCTTGAAACATTCTGGATTTTGTTAGCAAGTTATAAGTTTTAACAAAAATAATGATTTTCAGTTATATAGGGTATACAGCGTGAGAGATAACAAAATATAATCCCTAATATCTTTTGAACTAATCTGTGTAATAAGCTGCAAAATGAACTTAACCGACGTAAATTACATATCTATATTTTCCCAAATTATAAGTTAATTTAAGCCTTTTTACTCCCGTAAACGTTGGACATAGAAAATTCAGTTTTTTGATTTTTGATTATTCACTCAAAAACTAATGCATGGATCAACATGAAATTTTAACAATTCATAAGTATTGTTATTAAGCATAGTCATGAATTTTTTAAAGGTATTGTATCAATTACTTTTAAAGATATGAGAATTTTGCAGAAAAAACGTTTTATTAAATATCATAATAACTATTAATGAAAAATAATTAATTTATTTTTAAAATATAGGTATTTTTATACGCTATTAGTTACATTTGATCGCATTTGGAAAATTTTATTTCGTCATAAAAAATAATAGAAAATAAAATTTTTGAAATTTGAAAATTCACAATAAAACCAAAATACATTGATCGATATTACATTATAGATATTACGGTAAACATACACACATACACACACATATATTCATACGAATATTTCCTAAAAAAATTTATTCAAACTTGTTTACGTAAATTACGTATCAATCATGTATCACACTGTAAACGTAATACTGTTAATATTTTAGATAAGTCACAATTTATTTTAATTGCGAAAAAATATAAAAATTAGAAGAAATTACTTTTTTAATAATTTTGTGACAACTATACCTGCATTTTTATTTTATTTTAAGTATGAGTAATGCAATATTTTCAATGTGTCGAATTTTATTTAACTATTATATCAATTTTAAATTAACTTTTAACAAATAGTACTAATTTAAAATTGTTCAATGCGATAGGGTCATAAACGAAATGCAACCGAGCGAGCGTTAGCGAGCGAGGCATTTATCGCTAGTTAGTAATTAATTACTAAAGAAATTACTTGAATATATATATATATATATATATATATATATATATATGGGTAAATGGGTGGTTCTCCGTCAAATCGAAGATTAAAAAATGTTTGCTTCCTCTTAGAGGAAGCTTTGTAATATATATATCAATAAAATTTAACATGCATATACATGTATATTTTTGGATTCTGAATTCGGGAAAATCAGTTATTTTTTAATTTCTTAACTATATTTTTATGGCCATTTTTTGATATTTAAAAAACACTATTTTGCGTTTTTTTCAATTATCCATTGTTACAAACAATTTAGCTATGATGCATTTAAAAGAAAATAAAATTACCTACTTTTCCTCATTTGGTGCTCGGGATTGACAGATTGTTCGGCAGATAAAATGAAAAAGGTGATTTTTTTTTTTAAATTCATATCTCACGTGTCAAACTATACCGCATTAAAATTTTAAGTAATTTGACCACTGTTTTTTCAGTAATAAATCAAATACTGAAAAAAATGAGTTTTTTTGTTCCTCGATTACGGACTCAAAAAGGCCTTATTGCACTTGCGATTTAGGGATAAGGTAGATATTTTATGTGTTATGCCTAAGTTTATTGCACAGATTTCAAACCCCTACGGTTCGCAAGGTATCAAAGTTTCAATTTTTTTTTGAACATTTTTTTATTTCTTATCTGTCTAAAACGATGTAGTCGAATGCTTCAAAATTTGGTGATTCGCTATAGAAAAAGCTATCTGCTGTTAAAATTTTAAACGATTCCATCAAGCGGTTTTCAACTAAAAAGCTAAAATGTAAAAATCGTTTTCTTGAAAATTGCGCGAGCGACCTATCTAATTAATAACCTGCTGTTTTGATGGTTATGTTGGTTAGGAATACATGTAAACATGCGTGAATTTCTGTTTAAAAAAATGGACGTCAGTGTTCGTATTCTATAATGAGAAAACAAAGGGTCTGCAAACTTTTGGACAATGAACTATCCAAAACTTGTATTAAATTGTTTATCAAAAATCGCCTCATACATTAGAAAGCAGATATATATCACAGACAATATTTTATTTATTGGACTTATATCTTTATTTGGAGGAAGCTACGTTGCCAATGAATTGGCAGTGTTTTTTTCTTCAACTCTCGGTAAATATGTTCCAAAAATCGAAGATCAAAAACTAATTTTTTTTAATTCTTGATTTGACAGAGAACCGCTCATATATATAAGGTTTTTATGAAAATGTACATGCCTTAAAGTTTTATGATAAATACTATGTTTGATAAAATAAAATAAATAAATTATATGCGCGTGTGTGTATATATATATATATATATATATATATATATATACTAGTGGGGCTTCGCCCCCCTGCTCGCTTCGCTCGCCAACCCCCCAGTTTTGGTTGTGGTTTTAATTTTAAAACTATTTGTTATTTATTACTTGGTGTATTATTTAAATGAATGTACAAAAGTATTAAATATAAAATGAATATTTGATCATAGTAAGCACCGTAACTCAGAATTCAAGTGCTAATGTTTTTTATCTGACGCTTTAGAAATTCATCATTTAAATTTATGTTTTGTTGGTTTTAAAGTAACTTCAATTCTTTCTGCCGTTCGGTATAACTGCGTGACGGTCGGTTTATTCTCGATTCACTCCCCGGTAAAAATGTGCACCTAGCGAGCCTATAGAAGTATTCACTTCAAAAATTAACTAAATGAGCTAAGATTTAGCAGCCAAAAATACGTTTAGAAAACTTAAGTTTGAATATCTCGGGGCCAAAAATAGCCACGAAATGTATGACCAGTGCCTAGTCTCTAACGAATAAATACATTCATTGTCAACATATTTATTCGGCAATTTTTGTTTATCGTTAATTTTTTATTCTTCTAAGGTTCACAGAGACTATTTATTTTCATGACAAAATTTAATTTCCCAGTTAGCCGCATCTACGCATGCGCGAGTGACGTCACCAGAAGACTACTGTTTGAAGCGCCACCACGCGGCGGCAGGTGTCTGAAAAAGTTTTCAGTATTTTCTGACTCCAAACTTCTATTTCGTTGACTCTCCTTCTCTACAGTCTTCTAGATTTGTGTGTACACACAATTTATTGTATAAATTAATCATTAATTACGAACATTATTGTTCATCTTTACGCGGTTATTATTATTCATTTGGATTCGTAATTTTAGTAATTAATGTGAAATCAAGAGTAAACATTTTTGTGTAAATAAACATCAGACATCTTAACCTTAAAAATTACTACATAGTGTAAATTTTACTTTTTTATATATGTTTATTATTATAATGATATGTGATATATGTATTTTATTTACGCTTAAATAAATAACCTAAAAATGAATGGTTTTTACGTTATTTGGTGGGGGGTGAGGGTGGAGGGGGGCTCAGTGGGGGGTGCGGGGGGGAGTGTCTCCAAAACAACTATATAATATATGTATATATATATATATATATATATATATATATATATATATATATATATATATTTATATATATGTTTGTGGTTCGTATTTAATGCACATAATCTTTTTCAGATTTTTAAATTACTTTTTCCAAAATAGTAGGGAACCAAAGATGTCAATTTTAGGAAATTTTGTGTTTTCAGAACGAATTAATTAATTTATAGCTCCTCAGGGAAGCGTTTTTCGCTATAGACATATAGATTTTTTTTTGTAAAATTTTCTTACCTTTTTAATAAAAATACCCGCAAAGTCATATATAAATATTATACCTATTTTATAAGCTATTTAAACCTTAATATTAGTGAAAGCAAGATTTCGATCCGAACTACGACCACCAAAAAATCCATGGAGATACCTTTTTATAGTGCAAAAGTTCCTGTATAGGTCCCAGAATGGCAGAGACCCTGTATCTTTGGCTTAAAATAAAGATATTCATAAATTTGTCTTAAAATTATTAAAATTAATATTTAAAGCCTGTGGCAAAGCTTATGAATTGCTTGGAGCATTCCTAAAAAAATCACAGAGGTAGCAAACATTAAAATAAAGAAAGTCACTGTAAGAGATAATTGTTCCTTAATATCCATCATTGACTAAAAATTAAAAGCTTAGTGATAAATTATTTAAATGCATGTTTGCTTATAGAAATAAATTTTCGTCACTTGGATCATCGCCAAAAAAATCATAAAACTTGATTTTATTGTTACGAATATTCCTACTAGAGTCAAGGAATCGTAAATATATTATGTATCCTGCAAAAAATTATAACATAAATCATACACTCGATTATAATTTTTCAAACTCAGTGAATAATTAAGTTAATTTTTGTAATAGGTATCGGCCCTACTTACTCGCTGTCGCCGTTCTCGGTAGGCGCGCACCACACACTTACACACGCTCCGCGCTTTGGCCGCTGATCGACAGACCGGGTCGTCCTTTCCTACGGCAGCAAAAGTCGGCAGGGATGTCTTCTTCTCGCGATCATGCACACTCTTACTCTTTCGCACGCTATTGGTCGTCGCTCGATTTAGTCAGTCTTACACACGAGAGCTGAGTCGTTTTCAACTATGACTGGAAGCTGTCTAGCTGTCCAATGGACTGCGACGTATACGCAAGGCCCCGAATCTTGCCTTGTGCTTGCGCAACATCGCGTTTTATCGATGCGCGAATCTACCTGATTTCGCACTTCGTTACAACTTATCATCGGTCCCTACAAAGAGTAGTATACTTCAGATTTGCCGAAAAGACGATTACATTTCAGGTCTTTCCCACATGAAAAAATCAAACTGTTTCGAGGAAAAAAATAGTTTTTTTTTGGTTAAAACTAATAAAATTGCAATATTTTTCAAGTAGCCAACAAATTTTTAAAAAATTTTGAAATTCAAAAAGTTATGAGATTTAATATTAATTTTTTTCTTCTAATTAAAGTTTTCAAAAAAAATTTAATTTTATCTAAAATAACTATTTGTTTTTCTTTAATACAATTGGATTTTTTCATGTGAGAAAAATCTGAAATGTAATCGTCTTTATGGCATATCTGAAGCGTACTACTCTTTGTAGGGATCGAGAATATAACCTGTGACCTTCTTTAAGAAATAAATTATGTATTATGCAAATACATTGACATACTTCACTTCTTATAAAACCGTTGATAATTGTTGTGATAGCAATTGCTCCATATTTTTAATTAATTTATTTTTATTTATTTTTAATTAAAAAGTAAATCTTTTTGAATGTTTTTAAGAAATGTACCTATTCAGAGTTCATATATAAAATATAGTAAGGATTAGATTCCAACCAAGCGAGCGTTAGCGAGCGAGGTTATCATTGCTAGTATTAATTAATTTTTTAATTGTAATTGTAATTAATTTTTTTGTACCTAATACTCTGTGCATAATGTTTGTATATTTAATGTCCCCTTATAATTCTTAGTCGCTCTGCCGTCCATAAACAATGTTATTGTGTTCAAGACATTCTTTAATTTAAAATAGTTATGAATGTTAACAAATAAGTCGAACAAGAAGTAAAAATAAATTGTACATAATATTTAAGTTAATGTTCTAATAAAAATGTATTTCTTTATAGATACGTGAGGAACTACTGTTGTTCACTGCAGTGTATTTCAACATCACCTAGCAGAATGAAAAAATGTATACAAGATAGAAATGCAAAAAACCATATTTTGGAAATGTATTTGTCAGACAAATGACGTGTAGCATTATTATCTGGTCTATAGCTATAATTATAATAATTTGCTTGAAAGTAAAAGTAAAATTTTTTTTTCAATTTTAGATCGTTGTTTAGTATACTTAACATATTTTTAAATAGCTGATTCCATTATAAAAAATTTTAACGAAGTATCCTAATGTGTTTATAAAATTAAATAAACGATCCTCTTTACTTTATCATATTAAGGTGTCAAATTACTATTAATATCTTAGAAAAACTCTTGTAAATAATTATAAAAATCCTCTATTATATTAAAATGTGTCTAGTCGATGTTGTACCTGGGTACAAGTTCACTTTATCCCCAAAATTACCACTTCTAATGGGTTAGGGCAAACCGGAACTGAGCTGCAAGTTAACTGGAAGTAGATCGGAACTAAACCGGAAGTCGGAGGGTATATATATAGTATATATGTATATAACTTATATAAATCTAATAGTAATTAAATTGTGATTTATAAATTGGATAATACTTTCAGTGTAAGATGTTATATAAAAATCCTTAAGATTAGAAGAAAAAAAACTTACTAAGCGTCGCGATAATCCTCTTTAAAAAAGAATTTAACATAAATAAACACTCTAATTATTGAGAAAAAAATCCTTAATACTATACTCAGTGGAGATAAATTATTACATGAATTTAATAATGTTATGTCCATAATGTACTAGACAAACATCTCTAGTATCAATTTCATTCTTCAACTTCTCCTCGTCGGTGTTGTTCTCGATGAGGAAGGCATTTACTTTGGTGGGTAGGAAAACTTCGAAACTTCCATCCAACTCCAACACTATCTTCGCTCCAAATAGTGTCATAACTTTCTTATGTTTGGATATTTTATACTTCTTGTTGATCTCCAAATACTTAATTTTTTTCGTAGGCAGGAATGGTGAAGCTTTTGCCACAGCGTTCAGCGACTCCATTCTGTAAAAATAATGAAACAATATGTATAATCTTATTATATTTATTTACGTATTATAAGAATATATTATACTCACATGATAAATTATTCTTCCAATGTTGTCGTTGTTGTATCCAAATCAGATGAGGAATAATAATCCTCAAAGAAATGCAGTGGGAAGATAAAATCTTGTCGTACTGCACGGAGCCACTTGATTATTGCGTAAACGTTTTGAACTGCACAATTCTCCTACCAGTCAGGAAGGTGATGTGAACACACCAGTGGAGTTCGAAATCCCGGTGTCTTTAAGTTCACAGCCAAGATCTTCTATATTACGGACGTCCGGGAAATATAGCTGCAACCACTCCTTTTTCTGTGCACCTTTCACCCAAATAATAACGTTCCTTGTCGGCGATAAATTGAGGAGGCTGGAGCAAACTTCTGCTAGCTTATCGTATGGCAGTTCACCATCGCTCCACTTTAATCCGTGAAAAGAATATTTGAGCCACAGATTGGCACACTGAACATCGCTCGATAAATCGTACCAAGAGTGTGGTGGTTGGAATGTAGCTAGTTGAGCTACTGCTGCTGGCTCGTTGGGATCATTGTAGGCCAACTCCTTGACTATGAATTCACCGTTTTCCCCCTTGAAGCACTGGATATCAACAATCAAATCAATGTTTTCTGTGAAAATATTACTCATTAAGAATAAATTTATAAATAAAATAATAAAATATTTAAAATATACTTACAAATTCTACAGCTTTCGCAACTATTTTACAGAACAGTATACTACTCGAGTACACTCGGAAATGTATGCAAACATGGAGCAGAGGACTGCTTAAATATACAAGAAATTAGTACTCCTTCCACTCAAAAAGCTTCTCAAGCTCAATTCATTCACGCTTGCGACGTGCAACGTCTCTTTTCATGTTTCTTTGAACGACAACAGCTACCGCCTCTCTCACACGTTTATATGCATCTCCCATAGTCCCCACTCAGGCCTCTACAATCAGTATCTTCGTTCAAAGCGCACCGATTTTGTAAATCGGCGCTAGATCTTTAAACTTTCCACTACCCTCTCCCCAGTACTTTTAAATACGCTCCCCATAGTCCCCACGCAGGCGCCTGCAGGCTTATGTTTTCTCTACACTGACTCTCTACAGCGAGCGAGAGCTGCAACCGATACAGCTTGACAGTACACAGATGCTCTGCAGGGTGCATCTTCGCTATGTTTTTTTCAGACGAGGTCAGCTCCTCTCTCCATCGTACTTTTAAATGCGTTTCCCATAGTCCCCGCTCTAGCGTATTTTCACTACATCGACTGCTCTACAGCACTCACAGTGCAGTCAAAACAGCTAGAGCCTCTGACTTTTTCGACTACCCTCTCTCTCATACTTTTAAATGCGTTCCCCATAGTCCCCACTCTAGCGTATTTTCGATGCGTCGATTCTCTACAACCCACGCGGTGGAGTCGAAACAGCTAGATCCTCGGAGTTTTCTTTGAGTACATACAGCTACCCTCTCTCTCTCTCTCATACTTTTAAATGCGTTTCCCATAGTCTCCACTCTAGCGTATTTTCGCTGCACCGATTTCCTACAGCGTGCGGTGCAGTTAAAGATTCTTTGCAGGACTAAATATTTGTAATGCGTTTTACATTATGATAATTACCCCCACTCTTTCAGCTATTATACTATATAAACCAAATTGTGAACGATATGTATTTCAGTTGTGTAAAGTTGTCTTGCTACATAGATTATTATCATTAATTTATTCGTTTAATTGGAGGAAGCATCTTACAATAGAAAGCTGAGACTTTACTGGTATAAATAACATTAATTTTACATTAAATTTAAAAAAATTGAAGGAAAGAAACACTTGTAGGAAAAGCAGCGCGTTCAAGAATTCTACCCTATAGTCTCACATTTCTTGAGTTTTCCAATCCCTCGAACCGATACTGCTAGTTTATGTAACAATTATTGCATCTACATGCAGCGTCGCGTTAGAGAAACCTACCCTGTAATCTCACATTTCTCGAGTCACTCACATCCCTCGAGCTGATAAGGTTACTTTATTTGATAATTATTGCTTTCACGTGTGCAGAAGGAAGCTCTTCGGGCACACTTGCTGACCCGTGGGACCATTCGAATCCAAGCTCTCAGTGCAGTAACATCGTGTGTTGGTGTCAGTGATTGCATAGATTAAAAATACTTAAATTTTAAGAATTTTTGTTTATTAAAGTGTGCGCAAATAAAAACTGCAAATAACAAAACGAGTACTATAACGTGTGCTGAAAATTACAAGATCATCGTCATGGAGAATAAAGTGAGTTAATATTTTTTTATTCTCTCTCTCTCTCTCTCTCTCTCCTCTTTACTGCATACACACACGTTACCCTATGAGTATATAAGCTCGTAGAAAAAACTAGAAGAGTGTAAGTTGCCTGAAAAAGAGGATTTTTTCAGCATTCTCAATGACTCATCAATATCTGATCGAGATTATGAGCATGCACAAAATGTATGGAGTACATTTAATATACAAACACTTAGCTAGTACTCAGATCTTTATATGAAGACTGATGTTTTGCTGATAGCAGACGTTTTCGAAAATTTTCGAGATCAGAGCATAAATGTTTATAATCTAGATCCTGCTTATTATTACACTACTCCAGTCTTTTCCTGGGACGCTATGCTCAAACATACAGGTGTACAAGTAAAACTTCTAACAGACATTGACATGGTACTTTTTATAGAACGAGGAATTCGAGGTGGTTTGTGTCAGTGCTCTAATCGGTATACAGCAGCTAATCGTAAGTACATACTTCAAAAGTATGATAAAGATAAAGCAAATGAATACTTGATTTATTTAGATGCAAATAATTTATACGGATTTGGGCTTTCACAATGTCTTCCGTATGATGAATTTGAGTGGCTTGAAAATTTTGAAAATTTCGATTTATTTTCCATCACATCAGACGCTTCTCATGGTTATATTTTAGAAGTAGATTTAGATTATCCTAGTGAAAAACATGATGAGCACAATGACTTACCGTTTTGTCCGGAACATGCATAACCTCAGGGTTCTAAGAAAGACAAACTTTTAGCTACACTTCATCCTAAAAGACATTATGTTATTCACTATGTAGATCTAAAACAGGCTCTCTCAAATGGTCTTCGACTCATTAAAATACATAAAATTCTGAGATTCAAGCAGTCTCCATGGCTCAAATCATACATTGATTTGAACACTAGTATGAGAGCAGTAGCAAAAATTGAATTTGAAAAGAATTTTTTCAAGTTGATGAATAATGCAGTATTTGGTAAGACTATGGAAAATGTAAGAAAAAGAGTTTCAGTTAAGCTTATGAGTAAATATGATGAAAGATATGGCTTAGAAGCTCAAATTTCAAAGCCAAACTTTCACAGTAATTCAATATTTAATGAAAATTTAGTTGCGATACAGTTAAATCAGACTGACATACTTATAAATAAACCAATCTATGTTGGCCTCACAGTGCTAAATCTCTCCAAGACACTGATATATGATTTTCATTATAATTATATGGGACAAATTGTAAATTATTGTATACAGATACTGATAGCTTGATCTATGCTATTAAATGTGATGATTTTTATGAAGATATGAAAAGAAATATTCACATGTTCGATACTTCAGAGTATTCTGCAGATAATATATTTCACATGCCACGTGTTAATAAGAAAATTGTTGGACTCATGAAAGATGAGTGTAATGGTCAGATTCTCANGATTTAGATTATCCTAGTGAAATACATGATGAGCATAATGACTTACCGTTTTGTCCGGAACATGCAAAACCTCAGGGTTCTAAGCAAGAGAAACTTTTAGCTACACTTCATCCTAAAAGAAATTATGTTATTCACTATGTAGCTCTAAAACAGGCTCTCTCAAATGGTCTTCGACTCATTAAAATACATAAAATTCTGAGATTCAAGCAGTCTCCATGGCTCAAATCATACATTGATTTGAACACTAGTATGAGAGCAGTAGCAAAAAATGAATTTGAAAAGAATTTTTTCAAGTTGATGAATAATGCAGTATTTGGTAAGACTATGGAAAATGTAAGAAAAAGAGTTTCAGTTAAGCTTATGAGTAAATATGATGAAAGATATGGCTTAGAAGCTCAAATTTCAAAGCCAAACTTTCACAGTAATTCAATATTTAATGAAAATTTAGTTGCGATACAGTTAAATCAGACTGACATACTTATAAATAAACCAATCTATGTTGGCCTCACAGTTCTAGATCTCTCCAAGACACTGATGTATGATTTTCATTATAATTATATGCGACAAGTGTATAAAGATGATTGTAAATTATTGTATACAGATACTGATAGCTTGATCTATGCTATTAAATGTGATGATTTTTATGAAGATATGAAAAGAAATATTCACATGTTCGATACTTCAGAGTATTCTGCAGATAATATATTTCACATGCCACGTGTTAATAAGAAAATTGTTGGACTCATGAAAGATGAGTGTAATGGTCAGATTCTCATTGAATTTGTTGGATTGAGAAGCAAAATGTACAGTACACGTGTTAACAATCAATATAGTATGAAAAAAATCAAGGGTACCAAAGCTTCAGTTGTAAAGGAAACCATTGAATTTAATGACTATTTGGACTGTCTACGAAATTCATGCATTCAGAGTCGAGAGCAATACGTTATAAGATCCAAACTTCGCAAGGTGGAGACCATTAGACAGAGGAAGATTTCTCTCAGTCCTTACGATGATAAAAGATTTCTTCAAGATAATACTACTGATAC